>MU831680.1:60000-121241 GCA_029204225.1 Diphasiastrum complanatum
AACCTATACCCGAGCAAGTTGAAGATGATTTGGTACCCTGGCAACATATTTTTTCATACGAAGAAGAAGTTGAGCTGATAGATGAACATATCCTACACCACATAGATCTGGATCAATTTGGAATGAGAAAGATACCAACTCAACCTCCACAGAAGTCGCCAATAGCTAAAATTTACAAGGTCGAACTACCCAAGGCACCAAATACTAAAAATGTTCAAATAAAAAAGCTCAACAATCATTGGAGTGATCTACCATAAGAAGCAATAGCTACAATTGATGCATATATTCGTAATCATGAAGTGAATGTCCAGCTAGTTTCTCAGAAGGTTAACAAGGATATAGCCAATCATGTTGACAAAACAGGAAAAAAAAAAGTATTGGATTTCTTAAAATCCCTCCAATTCAAACCAAATGTAGTGTCATCATCACATATGATTGAAGGTCCGCAACTTACAAGTCATGCTAAGATCAAGTTGTTGAAGGAAGAATCTCGTCGATCGTCAATTCATGAGATGCAAGATACCTTCAAAAATTATACCTTAGTCGACATGGTAATTATGTTGTCGAAAGCACAAAGAGATCCTGATAAGGATCAGAAAACTAACAAACAAGTCTTCGAAGGACCTGGACGGACACAACCGATGAATCTAGTAGAGCCAGATTGTTGGCTGATTCTGTGAAATCTCCGAGATTTGAGAACAAGGCTATTTCAATAGCACCTCCCACCTTAGACCAAGGAGGTCTCTAGGGAAATGCTAGCTAGGACAACAGTTTGAGATTCAGTGAGCCTCATGGTGAGTCCCGAAAGATGGGATGACCATGTAGTGACTAGTATTTCTAGGCAAGTATAATAGATGCTGCAGACCCCTCTTAAATAAAGTAGAGTGAGCCACCTTTTGATGGTGACCTCTAGTGAAGGAACTAATTCCACTTGTAATTTGCTAAATTGTGGAATTGCCACTTGGGCTTGCTTATTTAAGTGCCCCCCTCTCTTGTGAGGGAGCTTTACTTGTAATTTCTTGCTCTTGGTTTGAATAAGAAGATCCTCTACAAGTATTGGCCTTCATAGAGCTCCTTGATCATAGTAGTTTCTTGTGTGATGCTTCTATGATCTTGCACTTCCATCTCTTTGTGTGGTTGTGAAATTAGGTTAGATTTCTTGCTTTCTTCATTATGTTTTGTGGAAGTAGAGTGGATTATGTTTTGTGGAAGTAGAGTGGATTAGTGTCATGCTTTCTTGCTTAAAGTAGAGCCAAGCTTCAAGTAAACTACACAGGCTGAAAGAGTGGCATAGATCTTGCATATTCATCTACTTTTCAGTTCTTGATTTTTCTTGAGAACTTCAAGAATCAAGAGCTAGGCCTTTCTTGATTCTTATACTTGTATGCTTGTTAATTAGTTTCTTGATTTCTTGTTCTTGATTTTGTTATTGCATGTAGATTAATTGTAGGTTGCTAGGAACTATTTGTTTGATTTCTGCAACATTACTAGTAGAATTTTGTAGGTGTTCAACCAAGCAGTAGGTTGATTTTTAGATGGATGGCATGACTTGCATGTTTCAATGAATGTGAGTGCTTCAAGAGTGAACCATCCCATGAATCCATTGACAGACTGGATCTAAAACATATACTACAACGCGTGCCAGACCATTCTACTTGATCTGGGCAATGAGCTAAGAAGATAATCTCAAAACTCCCAACAACCTGGTAGTAGGCAAAAAGAATATGCAACCAGAGAAGAAAAATCATAAAACACATTTCACAAATTCTCAGATACAGAATCTATGAACACAAACGAAGGGAGAAGATCGTTTTTGTGAGAGAACAATTGACAAACTCAGTTCACATGGCTATGTACTTTGTTGTGGAATACAAAGACTATTTTGCATGGACAAACAAGGATATGAAGTGTATACCACCAACCATTGTCCCAACATGCCATATCTTTAGTGGATGGAACAGTCCCCAAGGTGATCCAATATTATCGATGCAATCCTAACTACATAGAGTTGATCAGACATGAGTTGCAGAAGCTGCATGACACCGATTTCATTTATAAAATTGAGCATACATAATGGGTATCGCCAACAGTCATAGTACCCAAAAAGAATGGCAAAATGAGAATCTATGTGAAGCTTACAGTTTTTGGACGACTTTAGTGGCTACAATCAAGTAAAGATAGTGCCAGAAGATCAACATAAGACAACATTCGGCACTGAATGGAGAATGTATGCCTATAAGGTAATGCCATTTGGTCTTTGCAATGCCCCTAGTACCTTCTAGAGAGTCATGCAAGTGAAATTCAAAATATACTTGCAAAAGTTTCTTGTGATTTTCTTGGATGATCTGGGCATGCACGGGCCTAGTTCAGAACACTTTCCAATTTGGAGAAAGCATTGATTCAATGCCGCAAGTACTGGATATCTTTGAATCCAGGGAAGTGTTAGTTTTGGGTGACACATGGCCTAATATTGGGTCATATTGTATCAAGACACAGAATCGTCACAGATGTATCAAAGATAAGGGTCATTGTTGATTCCTTTGGGGCACGATTCACGAGGTTTACATTTTCAAAAGCCACACTAACTACTATCAGATCTTCATTGTCAATTCAATCTTACGACTGCCCAATTGGACAATAGAGTTCCATGTGCATACCAATACTTGAAAGTATGTAGTTGGAGCCATCTTGACCCAACCATGAGAATGTAAAAAGGAGTTTCCGATCCGATTTGCCAACCGACAACTCAGTGAATCAGAAATGAACTACTAAACCACAGAACAGAGCGGGAAGCACTGGCTATGATCTATGCGATCAAGAAGTTTTGACACTATCTGATGGCCACCGACTTTGCATTTTATATGGACCATCAACCCTTGCTCTATCTAGTGAATAAAACTTGCAACCCGGGACAAATCATCCAATGGCTACTTTTGTTGTTGGAGTTTGATTTCCAAATAGTGGTATGCAAGGGAAAGCAATATTATATGGCATATCTTGTGTATCAAATCAAAGGAAAGGAAACGACAACCCAACCTGATGATAAGTTACCAGATGTTGCCCTATTTTATATTGATATAGTACCGGAATGGGCCACAGATATGTGTGAATATCCAATGCGGGGCCAACCAAATAAATCCCTACCAAAGATAGAACAATAGAAGTTGATACTTAAGGCTAGACCTTACCAGTTGATTGCTGGCCAATTGTATCGATGAGGATGAGATAGCATCCTCCGAAAATGTGTTCTTCCACATGAAAACACCCAAATCATATCGTTATTGCACAAGGGTGGTGGTCATTTTGCATCTGATATTACAGTTTGCAAGATTTTGCAATCTGGATGCTGGTTGCTGGCAATTCATAAGGATACGGAAGAATACTTAAGAAAATGTGATGTGTCTCAATGAGCTATAAGACCGAGAAGACTAAACTATGATATATTACATCTATTTCTAGCTTAAGCATTATTTGAAAAGTGGGATTGGACTACATCAGTCCCATCCATCCAGCATCAAGAAGTTCACAAACCCAACATATCATCGTGGCTACGGATTATCTCATCAAGTGGGTAGAAACCAAGGTAGTTCGAACAGCTGATGCCTCCCTTGACCAAAATACAGAGGACCTTGCCTTTCTAAAGGAGAATGGAAAATGGCAAAGTAGCAAGTCGCCTCTTCACCATCCTTCGAGAATACAAAAGTCAAGATGTGGACCACTAGAATGCAAGATGCCCATGCACAATTAATGGGTAATAAAAGATAAATGACGAAATCACATGGGCCTTAGGCAAGTGAGTCTTTATGATGTGATTATGAGCCATCAACATTTGTTGGCATCATTCCAAGGTGGCAAATCCTCCCCATCTCCTACATATACTGGGGGATTCCCCTTGAAAAAGAGAGAGAAATGACCAGAGATGTCCTCAGTCTAAATTTTGGGATTCAGTCTATGTTTTGAGTCTCATGAGGATTGATTGTTATAAGAAACATATTAGTGACATTTCATGTTTGGATGCTTACCTTTGCATGGTTATGACCCTCTCATCGTGTATGAAGTAAAATATTGGATCATAGGTGGAGAGTTTCTCTCTACAAAGTATTTGTAGCTTCATGCCTTTCTATCAATACATTCTTGAGGGTATTGAGAGTTCTTTGATCAATTGGACTACTACTTGTATTGCCATGAATGCAAACAAGTGTGTGTTTGGTGTACCATATGGAGTATTGTTGAGCCATGTTATCAATCAATATGGAATAGTTACATTGAGAAAGTGCCAATTGATTCAAGTTCAAGTGTCAATATAATAACTGAAGACGCGGCTCATGCCTTGGGTTTGAAAAATATTCAACCAACCCAAAGAAATATCAAATTGGCTGATTCGACATGAAGAAAGCCTATTGTTGAATTAAAGGATGTGCTAGTTTACATACAAGCGAAGTCTTTTACAATGAATTTTATTGTTATTAAACCACTTGGGTTGTTATCATATTTCTTTTTAATTGGATGACCTTGGCTCTATCAGGCTAATGCAAGTGTACAATAGAAGTCTAGAGAACTGAGATTGTGAGACTCCTATGAGTGACACCAGTTTCATTTCTAAAGATTATTTTTATCATCTTAATATATTCTCTAAAGCATCAGCCATCGATGTAAATTATTTTGAGTGCTACAAGAATAATGTTTCATCGAAGGATGAAGAAGAATTCTTCGAGGTTTGCATTGCAGATGCTGATGTAAGTGGATCAGAAGCGGCAAACTAGAACTCTGAAAATTCTGATGTAGATGATGAACTTGAAGAATCTGAGCAAGAATTTGGTTATAAAGAACAGGCCAACAACAAGAATAAGTCTATGGAGTCAGCCATACATGAGATTCATGCCCATACCTAGTCCAAAATGATGAAAGATATAATTTTACTTGATTCTACATAACTAATTGAACCTGCACCTAGACTAATTGAGCTAATTGACTACTTGATTCTACCTGAACTAACTGAGCTATTTGATTCTACCTAAACTAATTGAACTAATCGACTACTTGGCATCGAACAACAACTCAATGCATGTGATGAGAACACAATTTGTGATTATCATTTTTTTGTGGTACATAAATATATTTATTCACTTGTGCATATGACAACCAATGTTGATAGATAACAAATTCCAAAAGTGAGATCCATTTACATTCTATTTTATACCGTGGTTTATACCAAGGGGCCTTTTTTTCATCAACCTCAGTATTACCCTCGATCAGAAAAGTGTCCTTAATGCCTCTGGCCACCTTGACCCTCTTTATAACCCTCTCTATAAATGTTTAAAAAACAAGCTCAAATTTGGTAGGCTTATATCAACTTCAGTCTTGATATACTTTTCAAATTCGCTTTAGTATTCCAATGGATGTTCTGAGGCCCTCTAGTGGATTTATAACCCTCTCTATATATGTTTAATAAACAAGTTCAAATTTGGGAGGCTCATACCAAGGCCAAACACCGGGCCTGAGGCTCGAGCATTCCACTCCCCCCGCGACTCATTTTAAAAACTATCCTTCAAAGAAATGCTCAAAAAAAGCCCTTGGTAATCTCCCATCCTCTTGTGGTGAATCCTCTTGTTAGGGGGGCACATTGTTTCTTATAATTGAGTGAGGTGTCAAGTACAAGTGCATGAGGTGTGAAGAAGTGTCGAAATGAACTTAAGATAAAGTAGAGTGGATGGGTGAGGTGTATTGTTTGTTTTATGAAAGAGCTAGAGAGTGTGAAAGATAGAAAGAGATAGAGAGAGAGAGAGAGAGAGAGAGTGTGTGTGTGTGTGTTTTTTTTTAAATTTTGCATTGATTTAAAATGGTTTTAAATGGTCTTGTAATAGATCATTAGTGTTATTTAGAATAGTGGATTTAAGATTATTAGATTTGTAATATGTGAGAGAGAAAGAGAGAGAAGAGGTGGAGTGTAGATGTATGGTTGAAATCTATTTTTAAAAAATAAAGTTTTAAGAGAGAGAGAGAGAGAGAGAGAGAGAGAGAGAGAGAGAGAGAGAGAGAGAGAGAGAGAGAGAGAGAGAGAGAGAGAGAGAGAGAGAGAGAGAGAGAGAGTGTTATAATAGATTGTGATAGTGTTTATAATAGATTAATTTTTTATAGTGTTTATAATAGATTGTTAGAATTATTTAAGATAGTGTTAAGCATTTTGCATTGATGTAGAATTTAAGATTATAGATAAAGACATAATCTATAGTGGAAATAGATTGTTAGATTTATATTTATTTTGGACTAAGAATGATAGATGAGTGTGTGTGTGTGTGTGTGTGTGTGTGAGAGAGAGAGAGAGAGAGAGAGAGAGAGAGAGAGAGAGAGAGAGAGAGAGAGAGAGAGAGAGAGAGAGAGAGAGAGAGAGAGAAATAGAGTGAGTGTGTGTGTTTTTGTGAACATGTTAATCATTTTACATTGATTTAAGATTTGAGAGAGAGAGAGAGAGAGAGAGAGAGAGAGAGAGAGAGAGAGAGAGAGAGAGAGAGAGAGGAGGGAAGAAGTGTGTCTGTATTGTTTCTTGCATTTTGAATTTAAGATAATAAAGAGAGAGAGAGAGAGTGTGTGTGTGTGTGTGTGTGTGCGTGTGTGTTTGTTTGTTAAAAAGAGTGTGTGTGTGTGTGTGTGTGGTAGTAGGTAAATAGATTGTGTGTGTGTGTGTGTGTGTGTGTGTGTGTGTTTGTTTGTTTGTTTGTTTGTTTGTGTTCAACATTCTGCATTGATTTAAATTTTAAGATGTGAGAGAGAAAGAGAGAGATATGTATAAAGAGAGAGAGAGAATGTGTGTGTGTGTGTATATGTGTGTGTGTGTTTTGTATTATGCATTAGTTTAGGGTATTTAAGAGTGATAGATTTAAAATCATAGATATTGTTTATGATAGATTGTTAGAATCATTTAGGATAGTGTATGTGTGTTTGAGAGGATGTGTATGTGTTTTGAAATTTGCATTGATCTATAATTTAGGCTAATAGACAAATTGGGTAGTAATAGATTGTTAAATTTATAATGTGTGTGTGTGTGTGTGTGTGTGTGTGTGTGTGTGTGTGTGTGTGTGTGTGTGTGAGAGAGAGAGAGAGAGAGAGAGAGAGGAAAAAAAAAGAGAAATAAAAGATGTGTGTGTGTGTTTAACATTTTGCATTGATTTAAAATTTAAGATTATAGATAAATACATAGTCTATGGTAGTAATAGATTGTTAGATTTATATTTATTTTGGACTAAGAATGATAGATGAGAGAGAGCAAAAGAGACAGAGAGTGAGTGAGTGTGTGTGTTTTTGTGAACATGTTTAGCATTTTACATTGATTTAAGATTTAAGATTTGAGAGAGAGAGGGGGGGGGGGGGGGCATTGGGAGGGAGGAAGTGTGTATGTGTTGTGTTTTGCATTTTGAATTTAAGATGAGAGAGAGAGAGTCTAGAGAATGTGTGTGTGTATGTGTGCGTGTGAGAATGTGTGTGTGTGTGTGTTGAGAGAGAGGGAGAGAGAGTGTGTATGTGTGTGAGTGTGTTTCGATTACGATTTATAATAGTAGATGACTAGATAGTGTTTGATGGTAATTGTATGTTGGAATTTGCTTATAATAATGGTTCAATGGTATAATATAGTGTTCTTTTTTTATTGCTTGTGCATGTGACAAAATATTCAAAAAAGAGAGAGCAAGCGTTTAAAGAGCGAGCAATTGCACATTTGCACCTAAGCTTCGAGTGAGTTTACCGGTGAGTTTGTGTCGTTTCAATTTGTTTTATTATTGGAATACGTTAACTAACATAGTAAGAAATTAAATGTAATTCATAATTTTTATTTTGTTCAAAGCGATATCGTATTTTATCGCATACACTAGCAATTAATTAATATGCAAAGGTGAAATGTAGGTAATTAAAATCCCCAATCCTAGGAAGGTGTGTAGCCCTTGCTTTTCTCCCGTTAAAGGCGAGGTTCTAATCTTTCCAACTTGCATGGAAACATCTACGCGCCGCAGGGAGGAAATATGCGGTGACATTCTGAAATAGGACATAACCGCAAGGTTCAGGTATTATAATTATCACATTCAACCCTATCTATAAAACTATACATAAAAAGTATTGCGATGAATATAAAAAAAAGAATGATAGATAATCATAGATCATTCTCATCGTTTACATCATTTGCGTCATCACACAGGTCTTGACACTCATCTGAATTTAGTCGGACGTCAAAATGTGACGTCCACGTCAAACATCACATTGCGACGTCCATGTCATCACGTTTTTCCATCATCGAGATTATTTTCATCGGAATCTGGCGCTTTATGCATGTCGGATTTTGACGTGTTTTAATGTCGTCGGATTCCGATGACCTTATAGCGACGTGTTTTTTCAACATCCGTGACGAATTAAAAAAAATTAAGCTCGCGATTCACGTCGCAAAACCCGTCGCAAATTGCGGCGGTTGTTGTTGTGTTAAAAATAAGCCTTCTTTATAGACTCCTCTGAGCCTTCATTATAGACTTAGAAATAAGCCTTCTTTGTTAGTAGCCTTTAGCTTAGAAAGCTTCTTGTTCTTGTTCTTGTCCTTCAGGCACTTTCATGAGTACTTGCACATATCTTCAAGGAAAGGTCAGTCCTTAAGCCTAGAAGGCTTCTTATTCTTGTTCTTGTTCTTCAGGCACTTTCATTACCTGCATGTTTCTTTTTTTGTCAGTGCGCGTATGAAAGTGTCATCCATGCATCCACAGTACTAAATGAAATGGAACTAAATGTGTTACGGATACAACAAACCTGTACAAAATTGCATGTATTAATTAACATGTGGATGTTTATCATCATAGCTTACATGTAAATCGCACCCCCTTGCATATTCCCACTTTTTGGTTGTTTATTGAGGCTTCTCTAAGAGCCTCACGCAGCCAATCAAGCATCCTGTCCTTGGGTAGAAGGGCGAGGTCAGGTGGATATGGTTGTCATCTTCAATGAGAATTTCTTCTCAACATATGCTTTGAATAATAAGGAATGATCATACACCATAATACTTGAAGAGAGAAGATATGTGCATCTTGTGTGATCATCCTCCTTTGAAATATTGCACATATAAGAACCATCAAGAGACTTTGCACTCTCACTTGGATCCAATTTGTAGATGCCTTCAAATCTTGATCCATATGCAAGGATCTCACCATCCTTCTTGATCACACAATTGTCAATATTGAAATTGACATCAAAGCCACTATCAAGAAGTTGGCCAACACTTAAGGTTTCTTTGTAAGCTTTGGGACAAAAAGAACATTGTTGAGAAAGAGATCTTTCGAAGATGCAAGCTTCAAGGGAATAATTCCTACTGCTTCAATATTGCACTCATGCTTACTTGCAATGTATATGGTCTTCTTGACTCCATCATAAGGCCTAATAGATGAAAAAGAGTGCTTGGAGCCACACATATGTGAAGATGCTCCACTATCAATATATCGTGAGTCATCCTTGTTGAAGGTGGAAGAGGAGAAGCTTGATGCCATAAGAGAGCCTTTTCCATCACTTGCAATATAGTCTTCTTTCTCATTGGTGATGTTGGCTTAATTCAGTTGCTTCTTCTTCTTGAAGCAATTGGTAGCATAATGGCCTTTCTTGCCACAATAAAAGCACTTGATCTTCTTCTTCTTGAGATTTGAATTAGAAGCATGAGAGGTATCCTCCTCCTTTCCATCTTGGTCTTTAGCTTCGTCATTAGAGAAGTGATGGTGTTGCTTCTTACTCCTCTCTTTGTGCTTGGCAAATAGAACTTTGCCATCATCATGATTGAGTGATAGCTTGTCCATCCTCAAGAGTTTGTACTCTTGTCTTGATTCTTCATAAATAAGCACACTTTGAAGGGCCTCCAAACTTGGTAGCTCCTCCTTAATTGCATAGGATTGGACAAGGTTGTCATATTCATCTCTCAAGCCATTGAGAATGACTTGGACTAGCTCACTTTGATTGATTGAGTCACCAATACATGCAAGCTCCCTATGAATATCCTTGACTCTCAAAACATAATTAGATGCACTCTCATCACTCTTTTGACTACTTTGGAAGATTTGATTTCTAAGAGTGAGGAGCCTAGAGGTGTTCTTAGCCTCATAGATGGACTTGAGACAATCCCAAGCTTCCTTGGATGTAGAACAATCACCAATCTCCCTCAATATCTCATTAGATACATTCATCTTAATGTAGTGGAGGGCCATCCTAGATCTCTTCTTGTATTTTTGTACTTCTTGAAGGACTTGAGGCTCCTCCTCAATCTCAAGTACAATGTCCATCACATCTTGGAGTATCAAGATGGACTCCATCCTCAACTTCCATATTGAATGATTGGAAGTAGACAATCTCTCACTTGGTTGCAACAAGTATGAACTCATTGAAGTCATGTAAAGTGGAGATAAATAAAAGTGTTGAACAAAAAATGTTGCTTTTCTCTCACTATAGGATCCAATACTGGCGTGCTACCATCTCCTATGCAAGATCTTGCAACAAACTGTGAGATGATTCTAACTAGGTATCTCAATCTCTCCAAAACTAGACCTACTTCACATCAAATGATGGAGTATGGGCAAGGTTAGGATAAAACACTCTTTGCACGTGTGAAATACACTAAGAAACCAAATTTGACTCAAATACAATGATATTGCATGAAACAAAATGTCTAAGATCTCAAAGCAGTGCCTAGATCACATATAGATGAGTTTGGTAAGCATTCAACTATGATCTCGGATCAACCAAGCAATCTCTTGATGAAACAAAATCCGTCCACCTAGGTCTAGGTGCCCTACCTAACCCTCTTCAAAAGCTTATAACTTTTGATTGGCTCAACCAAATGGAATAAAACTGATTGCATCAGAAACTAGACAAAAATAGCTTCAGAACAAGGTATCAAGCAAGATAAATGGATCAAGCATGAGAGAGACTGTTGATAGTCACTAGCTGAGGGATGCTAGTTATGTGATAAATTCTGTATGTTTGAGAGATAGTTGACTGGTGTGTAATCCTTTATAGGCTATACCTCTAGAGGCCTGGAAAACCTCTATTAGCTATAAAGGTATGGCTTGATCGATAGAACACATCAGGGATCCCCTAGTTAGTTTTATGTTTGGGATGTGTACAGCCATTCTCGTAACATCACGACACTCAATACATAGTGGTGCTATATCATGCTATGTTGTTTTCCCCTTAGCTTTGATCCCCTGAGTGGAAAATGTCGTAACATTTTTGGTGCGTCTGCCGGGAGTGACTTGATAAGGGAATATTGCTTGAAGGGTAGTCATACTACCAATGGTCTAGAAATTTCATGTGTTTGAGATTGCAAGGGTTGAGAATGATCCTATTGTTTAGACCGTCAGCCGCACACGTAACATTTTTGGTGCGTCTGCCGGGAGTGACTTGATAAGGGAATATTGCTTGAAGGGTAGTCATACTACCAATGGTCTAGAGATTTCATGTGTCTGAGATTGCAAGGGTTGAGAATGATTCTGTTGTTTAGACCGTCAACCGCACACGTAACATTTTTGGTGCGTCTGTCGGGAGCTACTTGGAAGTGGTCATTGATTGCTTGAAAGAAGGTTGTTGTCTCTCTAAGAAATGAGATCATTATCTATTGTTGTGAGAAATGATTTGGATTGTCTAGAAACACCGTACTGCTTGAAGATAGACCATTTTGAGGAATTATCCATTGGGGAAGATCTTTCTTCATTGTACACCATAGATTTTGCACACTTGTTCGTAGATATAGAGGAATCTGATAGGATCTGTCGATCCATCGTATTTTGACATCTCAAGTCGAGGTGCCCTCCGGATTGCTTGCAAGGGTACAACAAGTGCTGGCTGATCCATGCAGTCCATTTCAGTTGGTCCTACTTCTGCTTCAATTTCTTCGACTGCAACTCTAGGGAGGCTTGGTGCATCATTTCCTACTCTTTGTTTACCATATATTTCACATGCTTGAAGGTAGATCCAGAGGAATCTGATAGGATCTATCGTTCCATTGTATTTTGACATGTCGAGATGAGGTGACCTCCGGATTGCTTTCAAGGGTACAATAAGTATGGGTTGATCCATCGGGTCCATTGTGGCTAGTCCTGCTTTTGCTTCACTTTGTGCAGCTGCAACTCTAAGAAGGTTTGGTGCTTGATTTCCTACTCTTATGGGTTCTGATCATTCTAATCTTAGATTAATTCATCGGAGAAGTCCAAGAGTATTGGATCTTGATGGATGTGAAGAAAATAATCTAGATCTATGAGGTTCTGAACAGTTTGATTGACTATTAGTGAGATCTTAGTCCTTTTTCGATGATTTTTCCTTGATATATCCCTGCTCCTTGCTTTGGTTGAACTAAAATTTTCATTTTCGTCAGATATAAGGTAGATTTATGTACCAATCCTATCTACGAAGGTTCATCATGCAAGGGTTGGTTGTGTGAGAGTTCTTTGTACTGTTTTGTAGACAAAAACTCTGATATCTTGAGATCTACTAGGAAGTAACTCTCAGCCTCTTGACTGCAACTAGATCTGGTATGGAGCTAGCTTTGTATAAAGTGGCAAAGATTAACTCTTCTAGATCTGAAAGTTATTGATGTCTGAGAGGGTTTTTGATCACTTTTTGGCTCACAGATTCTTCAATACTTCACATTAACTCTCACAAACTTGATCACTTATGGAAAATGACTTTTTTGACTCAATGGACATGCTGCAAGAGTTACTTGTGTAAGGTTTCTTTGATTCTTCAAATTTTTCACTTTTTTCAACTCTTGGAACTCTCTTACAGTTTACTGGAGCAAGATGAACTCTCGTAGACTCGTGTGAGCTTATCTCAGTGAGATCCAACTACAAGGGGTCTAGCGAGAGTTAGTTGCCACAAAAACTGCAAATTTTGGTGTCTATGAGAGTTCTAACTTGATTTTGGCTTTTCTGGAACTTGGGAACTCTCGCAGGAGGTCTTGCACTACAAAGTAACTTCTTGTCTCAATGAGATCTAGCTACAAGAGGTTTGGCAAAGGTTACTGAGCAATTTTGAAATTTTTTTAGTTTTTACAAGGGTTTTTTGAAATTTTTATGGATTTTTTTCACTTTTTTGGAAATATGCTAGGAGGTAACTCTCGTTGGCTTCTATGCAGGTTTGGGATAGTCGCCTCAAGCTGTTGCCAGTCATGTGAGAGTTAGTTTTGAGTGGATAGGGAGAAATCAAGGTCTGATGACTTTTTGGCTCACTTTTTTCCTCCAAAAATGTAGATATCTTGGTTTTTTTGAGGTTTTCTAATATGAGTGATGATATGTCAAGCCCTTAGAAGTTCTGTCAGGTCTCCACTACCTCCAAATACCTCCTTTGCTAGCATCAAATAGATCAACACACAAAAACAAATAACATCAACTCTAAACTACCCTCCAAACCACCTAAAACTCACAAAAATAGACTAAAAACAACTAAAACATCAACTAAACTAGTTAGTAGTAGCTATCCCGGCAACGACGTCACTTGTAGGGTCATAGTTGAGCATGATCCACCCTCTGCCTATCAAAAGGATTAGTTCCACTAGGATAGGACTCTAACTATATTAAGTTGGCTACTTAAGTTGCTTTCCTAACCACACTAATACTAACACTAACCCCAACTAACTCTAACCACACACAACATCCATAATAGAAGTGAAAGAAGGAAAGAGAGAGGTAGAGAGAGGTAACTCAAGTGCTAATGCCCTTATCTAATGTAAAAGCATAAAAAACACTCACCATTAAAAAATAACAACTCTCAACAAAAGCATTAGACAAGAAGGCAATTGCATTTGAGGATGCTTGAGTGCTCAAAATGGTAGAGCTTCCTCTTCTCAATTAGCAAGGGAACTAATGTGCAAGAGATGCCTTTTTATTCCTGGGGAGGCCCTTGCCCGTTGGTTTCTATTGGCTACTTCAAGGAAGGGAGGATTGAGATCCTAACCCTTAAGGGAACACTTTTCAATCTATGGTGCATAAAGAAGCAAAGCCCATCTACCACCATCCTGACTTTGATTTCTAATTAGAACTTAACAAAACTTAGACTTTGGGTCCTTTTTCATTATTTTATTAACATAGCCCAAGCCTAGTTTATTTCAAATACAATATTTTACAAGTGCTCATTGGGCTATGGACTTACGCATGCAGGATGCCACAACCCTTGCATCTTATTTTCTATTTGTGACTAATTTTATTTATTTATAGGAAATACCCTCAACAATGTAGTGTGTCAAGAGAGTGCACAGGGCCCAAATGCACCCATAAGTGGGGCATGGCCCAAATACTTATGAGTCATGCCCTACTTATGGAAGGCCCAAAAGTAGGGCATGTTTCTTGTGAATTGTAATTTAGAACAAGGTTCTGCAATGCATTCCAACCTTATTGTGAATGTTAGTCACTAAGAGTGCCTACTTTGTCATTAATTAATTTGCATTGCGATAGCAATAAATTATTTTTGACAAATTGCTAAAAGTTGAGGTGTCACTAATATGAGTTTGAGCACCTCCATAAGGCAAACTTTCTCATGATATATTGATCATCTTGTTTAATATCTTCATCATAGAATGGCCATGCCCTACCTGTGCGGTAATAATTTTATGCGCTCTCTCTCTCTCTCTCTCTCTCTCTCTCTCTCTCTCTCTCTCTCTCTCTCTCTCTCTCTCTCTCTCTCTCTCTCTCTCTCTCTCTCTCTCTCTCTCATGTGATGCTTGAATTGTCAAGCAAGCTAAAAGTTGTCACTTCTCTCTCTCATATGATGTTTGAGATATTGGCAAGCTGAAAGTCACTACTGGCACCTTACCACATGTGATTTTCCTGATATGCTAGATGTATAGATAAATATGATGTTCAATATTCAACAGATTTATTGTAATGGAAATATTCAAACAAAAGAATTCAAGACAAAAATTCTTGTCACTTAATATAATCTGATCAATCTTCCTTTAAAATAATTTCTTTTAGCTTCCAAACTTAATAAAGAAATTGGTCACTCCCGTCTCTCTCAAGTTTTTTAGCACCAAACTTTGACTATTGGCTTTTTCCTCAACCATTTTGACACAATATTTTGTCTATGGGCCCTTTTTCATGGCTTTTAGAGAGCAGGGGATCAAGTACATTATGTCTAAAAGTTTGACTCAAGAGATTGGATGCTCCACCTCTCCTCAAGAATAATAGAACAAGATCTTGATAGTCAAACTCTTTACCTAAATTATAATGCAAGTTTTCTCATGCAAGGGCTTGCTACTTGATTTATGGTGGGAGTGAGTCAAACTGGAGGATTATCGGGCACCAACCATGGCCTTATGTGGTTGAGGGCTTTTAGATAGAGATATTGAGCCCTTAGGCTTAAGACCTTGAGCTTGTTGACTTATTGTGAGTATTTCAAGGGTAGTGTGAATATCTTGACCCATGACCAAGGCTCTTCAAGGCCAATTCACAAGATCCTTGGGGTTGCACCCTTCTGAGACTTCTCAATAGTATTCTAACCTTTAAAGGTAACTCTTTCAAAAGAGGTTTTGGGCTATTAGGCTTCAAGCTCTAGGATCAACCTTCTCTGCTCATTCTAGAAGGGGTTGGGAATATTTTGATTCAAGAGGTGGGTCATGTGGTCTTGTCCTTACAATTTTAGTATTGTGCAAGCCTTTGGTCTCTCAAATGAGTATTTTATAGCACTTGAAGGTTGTGACATTTTCCAATGGACCTTGCGTTGTCAACCTCTTGGTTTGAGCATGCCCTTCTTCTTGGGTGTATTAGGGGACAATCGTATGGATTTTGATTCAAGGTTTGGTCTTAAAGATCAAACCCCATAATTTAAGACTATACTCTTTAAGCCATGGTGCTTGGCTAATTTTCTCACACTCTCACCATTGTATAGTAGACATGTCTCCTTCATAATGCCATTTTAGTGGCACATTTGAACCACTTTAGGTGTATGGTTCACCTTGTGTTTCAAAGGATCAACCTTTCTAGTTATACCGAATCGTACATCGTTGCATCATGTATACAAAACCCTCTAAATCCATCTAATAGTCCTTCAAAATGCCATTTTAATTTTTTTTTTAAATACTAACTGTCGCTCTTGATGGTAGATACCATTTACTGTGTTGTAATATAGTCAAGATGGCAAGCCTAAATAAATTTGACACACCAATTTGATTATGTTCTTGTGGACTACTTGGCATCTAAACTCATCTACTAAATACCTAGATTACACTATGTCTATGCCGTCTACTAATCTAGTGATGAGCGAAGAAGATTTTGACTCCTAACTTATTTTCTCTATCTATAATACTACTTTGATGTTGGCATGTTTGATTATTTTGATTTCGAATGTGTGAAAAGGGTCAACCTAACAAAGAAAGTTGAATTTTTAATGCCATGTCATCATTGTTGATATCTATCAATTCTCGGATTTGATGAAAATGTATTATTGTTTCATCATGATTCTACCTTGATTTCTAAATGTGCGATCTTCTTGAACATTTTATATACATATCACCACTTTAATCTAAAAATCCATCTTGATCATGTCATTAGATGTGATCCTACTCAAATATATCTCATCACCATTATTCATATGTTCTATCAAACTTGGATAGTGACTAGACCATCTAACACTATCATCCATATTCGTAAAAACTCTTGAGAATATCTAAAGTATCATGACATACTATATATAAGTAACAATATATTGTAGTATAAAGATTGTTGGTCCACAAAGATAGCAAAGAGGAGAAGAAACCTATCATTATAATGGTTTGTAAGAATTGTTTCTTTGAACTGTTTCAAAATGCCTACCTCAAGATAGCAATCTGAATAGCCAGATCTGCTTAACTTTCAAGATATGTAAGAAGGAAATAATACATTACAATAGTTGTCTTTGAAATTTAAGGCAATAGTATGATAGCTAATAATAAACAATTACTTCTTGCAACTGATAGTTGCTCATTTTTTCCTAAAGTGTTATCACCCACTACTATCAAACTAACGTACATACAAAATAGAGAACTTTCTTATTTTCACAAGGCATTCAAGCTAGAGATATTTCAGCTTCAATAGGCCAAAGGTACATCTTGGATTTTACAATCATTAACGTTAAGCCAAAACCCAAAAACTAATCATATATCAAACAACACTAGCAATAGGCTTTGGTTACTGATAAAAGTGAGACTCAAAGACATGGTCCAAACAACCCATAGTACATAACATGTCAAGGGTTGAAAGGGGACTCACACTGGTCCCAACATCCCAAAGTTGGTAATGTATGCCAAGGGACTGTATGGGAGACTTGAACGTCAATCAACGTCTTGCAAAGAAGGGGGCTTGATCATCAAACACAACTCTCTTGGCATAGATCATCTCGAACGGAAGACGCTCAATCACTAGATCAGACTCCCCTTTGGCATAGATTCCTTTAGTAACATGGTTAATTCTCAATCCAATACAAGATCCTCTACGCGATAATACCATTTTAGGTTCTTTCGTTTTTAAGATTGATTGATCATCCCGATGAGGTGTATTCAATGTAAAGCATCTTGTACATGTAGCATAAGCAGAAAAGAAGTAATAATCTTTTATGAGATTAAATGCTAACACCACAGATGAAGTTTTTTATCATGGACCATAATTGATTAACTTTCCATACATCATTCTTTACATGTTCATGGAATTGGAAAAGCAAATGTTTTTTTTTCAGCAAACAGTTTGTTGATAAACCTGGTGTGAACCGATTCATGGTTCAAACTGTTATTCAATGCAACGTTGGGCTAGTAAATTGTTCCTCCAACTCAAAAACATTGAAATAACAAACGTTCTGTTGCCATGACAACCTCACAACTAACTACATGCGAAAATGCGATTCGAGCAATAAATGTCAACGCAAGCACATACCAGGATATCCTTGTGAGCATGAACACATTTGTCGTCAGAAGTGTGGAAAGCGACATCAGCATGAGGCTTGTACATGGTGGAGGGATCCCAGCTACGCAGGAACTTAAGCTACTCCTCTTTTTCCTACACTATGTTATGCATCCGGCCACGAAACACTTCATGGTAGCTCTCGCAATTGGCGTCTTCGATGTAAGCCTTCTCCTTCACAAGGTACAGCAGCATGTTGCACCTCTGACAAGTTTCGACATCATGCTTTGACCAAACACAAGAATAGCGCCATAATTTATAGTGCCACCTCTTGGCCATTTGGTTGAAAGACCAAAATCCAATAGTCCATAAAAAATAATATCATATATATATATATATATAACGAAAATCATAATAAAGCAAAATTAAGTATACTCTGAGATGAATAATTGAAAGAGATTATATATAATGCAAAATTAAATATAGTATCTCTTGGTAGATACTATGATATGCAATCTTTGCTTTATGTGGGGCATTGGAATTGTTAAAAACATTAATTAAATAGGTTAACAATAGAGATTGCATTTGAAAACATTAAACAAAAAAAATCCATTTTAATGGTTAAATTCATCTAAGAGTGACATGTCAACTTTCAACAAATCATTGCAATAGCTTTGCCGCTATCGTGACAGAGCTAAAAATGGAGTTATTGAGTTAAATGCCACCTCAAACTTTGTGTGTTATACGTTGCAAAACACTCTCATGCTCACACTTCACATAGGGTGTAAAGAGATGAATATTTAGGCATACATATCCCTCAAGGCACATAGGGCAGTGCAAAGAGATGGATATTTAGGCATACATATCCCTCAACGCACATAGTGCAAGGTGACATTTAGCTCCACTCTAAATGTAGTGTATAAATCATGTAAAGAAAAGTAGATTATTCCAATGAAATGATTTTGGAATCTTACATGAAAATCAAACAAATGAGCAGTATCAATTGTAAACAATCTGTTTGAAATATTCTATTGTGCAAAGAGATCAATGTCATACATGAAAATAAATCTAATAGAATATGTGGATGTACTTTGCTATTTTTAATGATTTTAATTGGTCAAAATACAACAACTCATTGGGGGCTCCTCTTATTTTTAGCACCCTGCGCACGCGTCAGGGTGGGCCAAACAGGGAGGTTTCTTTTTTTTTTTTTAAACTGCTTGCCCTGGTGCCACGTGTCGGGCACCAGGGTTTATCCCATAACCAAATCTCTGAGATAAACCAGTACCTAAATATAACTGAACCCACCTACTTACTCACATGTGTGCAGGTGGGTGTGAAGTTGCCCAGTGCCACCTCCCCGGTTCCCGGTGCCACCTGGGCCTGCCCGACGCCACCCACTGGGCATGGTGCCCCTGCCCGGTGCCACCTGGGTGCTGCCTGCCCGACGCCACCCACCTGCCTGCTCGGCGCCACCTGGGCTGCCCGGCACCACCCACCTGGCGCCGGTGCCCCTGCCCGGTGCCACCTAGGCGCTGCCTGCCCCCTGTCGCCACGACGCCCGCCTGCGCCCTTTTGGCCAGCCCCTGGTTGGCGCACTCTGACGAGCCAAGGTGCTACAATTATGTGGAGCCCTCATTGGGCTTGTATTACAAAACAACTTGTACACAATGAACCTAAAGTCCAAGAAAAGAAACACATCTTTGTGGGTGCACATACATGACATCATTTATCGTGGCATAACAATAGAATGTATTCACATCGAGGCCCAAACCTAGCCAAACTTTTGGCAACAAATTTGCATGGGAGTTCCACAGTCGAAACCTTTCAATGCGAATTCCACCAAAGAATATGAGGTTAGCATAGAAAAAAATATGTCATGGAAGTCCCCATGCCAACTTGGTTTTTGCATTACAAATCACTAAAAAGATAGAAAAAACCATTGTAAAATCTCCACACAACAAACATTAATAATCACTACTTTAGCTGACATTTAGTTGGCATGGCAATTCATGGGTGGTCTTTGGATGTATAATTTTACCACAAAAAGTCAATGCTCAATTGTCTCTCTTTCACTTATTTCTATTATTCATATCAAAACCCTAAAAATACCCTAACCATAACAAACCCTAAATCCAATAAAAAATTATCTCCCTCCGTTCTCAATTAGATGTGTGTGTGTGTGTGTGTGTGTGTGTGTGTGTGTGTGTGTGTGTGCGTGTGCACTTTATCCCACCAATCGTCTCACATAACAAGATAACCACACTAGGTGATGCAATAGGTATATTTAGTGTGGTATATTTATTGATAGGGTAGTCATGCATTAGGAAAGAAGGCTTATTCTGCTGCACTCGATAGTTCATTCACATATTTCGAATTATCAAATCGCCATTACTTCTTTTCATCTATGAACGAACTATCGAGCGGAGCAGAACAAGCCATCTTTCCTAGCGCATGACTGCACACACCAATCAATAATTGAACAAAGGTATAATGATAGAAGTCACATTCAATCTTTTAGCAACTAACTTTGAAATTGTTAGTACTTAAGTGATTTTATAGTCAAACAATTAAAGAAAGTGAAGTGATATATGTTTGTATATATATATATATATATATATATATAAAATCAGCATTGAAGTTTTCAACATAACAGACAAAACTATAAGAGATTACATGGTTTGCCATGTGGCAACCCCAAGCTTTTATGATTTCTGTGTGGCAACCTATGATAAGCTTGGTATATGGTAGGCCTATGTGGCCTACGACACAAGCCTATGATAGGCCTATATGGCTTGCCACTTGGCCATTTCCAAGCCTACATGGTTTTTCATGTGGCAGGCCTACGTGGCTTGCCATGTGGCAACTTTCGAGGCCTACGTGGTAGGGCCTGGTTGGCTTGACATGAAAGCCTATAATGGTCATACATGGCTTGCCATGGCGTAAACCTCAATTGAGCTTCCATGACTTTCCATGGGGTAGGCCTACATGGCTTGCCACATGGTAGTCTGCGAGAGGCTTGGTAGATAGCAGACCTACAACATGCCTATGTGGCTTGCTACACAAGCCTATGGTAGTCCTATGGTTGCTTCTTTGTGCACCGTAGATTAGTTTGTGATTCTTGTGAAGGGTGTGATTTTCAATCCCACCTCCTCGCAAGTAGCCAATAGAAAGCAAGAGGCAAAGGCCACCCAAAGATAAAAAGACACCTATTGTATACCATTAAAAGATTAATGCTATTTTAAATAGGAAAAACCCTACTCACTTGATGCCTCTCCTCTAAGGTGTCCTCTACTCTCATCTCCTCTCTCTCTCTCTCTCTCTCTCTCTCTCTCTCTCTCTCTTATCTCCTCTCCTCCCCTCTTCTCCATCTCTCTTTCCCTCTCTACTTGTTCTTGATGTCTCTCTTCCTCCTTTTCTTGGAAGATCCAAGCTCTCGCTCTCTCTGTGTGTCTCTCTCTCTTGTGTGTCTCTCTCTCTTGTGTGTCTCTCTCTCTCAGCTAATGTAGATGGTTGATTTTAGCATAGATATGAATGGTGTTTTGATGTTTCAAGGTATGTTAGAAATTAGGATATGCTCCTTTGTGTTATTGTCTAGAAATGTAAATATTGTAGATAAGTTTTGATTTGCTTTGTCCTTTTTCATTTCTTGGCATTTCTTTGCTGTAATTCTTGATTTATTGCATGTGTTGGATTGTTGGTTGTTTGGTTTTTTTGCTGGTTTCTTGATTCTGCTGGTTTCTTGGTTGGTTTCTGGGTTGAGGTCTTTATTGCAAGCTTTGGGTTCGATTCTGGTTTTGATCTGAGTGCTAGGCTTGACCACTATACTACTATGTTGAGAAAGCCAGTGGGTGCGAAGAACAAGCGAACGTTGGTTGTGAGAAACGCTCTGATGCTGTTTGGCGTCGTTGCCCGGCTTGCAAAACATAACTCTCAAACCTGTCATAAAAATACTTTCGGACCTTTACTTGAATGACATGAAACCGGGTTCTGGATATCCACCTACTTTTCATTGTGGATGAAGGAATAGCCATCCTGCTATGTTCACCAGTTAACTAGCGCACTGTGAGCAATTGTTGTAGCAGATCATTGTAGGCCATCATCGCCCTCTCTCTACAGTCATTTAGACATTCGTGAGGCTGTAAAACAAACCTGCAAAACCAGTTTTTTCCAACGTAAACAACCGTCGGATCTGAAAACAAAGAAACTGTTGGACTTGACCTCCTACCCAGCTCGTCGCTGCCAAACAAAAAATGATCCGAGTTGAAGTTCCATCCCAAACCTGTTCGATCTGAGAGCTTCAGAACAACCCAAAAAATCCATCGGATACAAAACGCTCCTATTAATTTTTGAAATTTGTGCGAACTCATCCCAGAATTTCAAGAAACCCACCGCCGCACCACTGTCTTGCATCGCCAATCAAAATTCGAGTTCTTGAAATTTTTTTCGAGTTACTCGACTCTTGCATCCGCTGCTTTTTCGATTTTTTCGTTTTTTTCTATTCTTTCGATTTTCGCATCCGTCGTTTTTTAGATTTTTTCGCCAACCTACAACAAATTTGCATCCGCCAACAATCTCCATCCACCAACTATTAAGCATTTCAATTTTTTCGAGTTTTCGAAATTTTTTCCATTTTTTTGAGTTTTCCGGTTTTTCAATATTCCAGTTTTTTTTCGAATTTTCCCAGTTTTCCGTCCGTCGTGCATCCGCCAACTGCCAAACAAAACCACAATCTTTTTTTTTTCTGAAAACTGCGCTCGACGAGATTTCTAAATTTAGCATTTTTTTGTGTTGCTCAGAATTTTTTAGAGTTGCTCAACATTCTTTGAGTTGCTCAGGATATTTTTCGAGTTGCTCTTTTCAAGTTTTTAAATTTTCAAATTTTTCGAAATTCGAATTTTTCGAGTTACTTTTTCTAAGTTTCATATTTTCGAATTTTTCGAGTCGTTCCGAATTTTTCGAGTCACTTTAAATTTTTTTGAGTCTCTCTGACTTTTTCGAGTCTATCTGAAATTTTTGAGTCTCGCTTTGAAATTTTTCGAGTTCATTTTTTTCCAATTTTTCAACCTTTTTTAAATTTTCGAGTTTCTGGCATTTTTTTTTCGAGTTTAACCTCGGCTAAAATATCGTCGGTCACATATTTTAAAAAAAAAAAATCTTGGTCAACAGTCAACTCTGACTGACAATATCTTGCAAACTACTCAGCCAAATTGGAGTGAGCGGGTTTGATGAACCTTTTAGGTGGATTTGAATGAACTTTTGAGCGGTTTTGACTGAAATTTTCAAAGTGTTTATTTCTTTGTGCAAGATGCATTGCAATATGACTACAAGTACACATCTAGTTGAGATTTTAGAAATTGCATCTTCTTCAATGCTCCAAGGGCCATCTATGGATTCTCCTATATACTATGTAGAGGATCCATACCAAACGTCAATTCCAGAGTATTGGTCGCACTTGCGTGGTGATGAAGTTATCCCGCCTATCAGATGTTTTGGAAGTGGAGGTAGACATTGTAGAATTGAATGTCCTCATCGAAGTAATCCTATAGCATTTGCCACCTCTTGTGTTGACTGCGGAACAAAGCACCCTTGTTTAGATTGTCCATTACGTCCACCGTCCGTCGTTCATTCTCAGTTCAAGATGTCTCAAGTCTACCTGGTTTGAAGAAACCAATGCAATATTCAAAAAGAAAAATCCAGATGTGAGGGACATGTATGCCAAATGCACAATAGTTGACACAGTCCGTTGTGAAAAAGGTGAAACGCAAGGAACCAGTGTTTCAAGAAGTTTCTCATGGCGAGCAACAACAACACAACCAATCTTCAGCTTGCCAAATGGAAGACCAAAAAACAGAAAAATAATTTAAAGAATGGATGGATGAGCAGATGCTTCACTATCCACAATGGTGGCGACATAATAAGCTGCCTAATACGGAGCAGTACCGTCATATGTGGAATCAACTGATTCCATCTCCACATAGAAATATGGATAACTGCAAACGAATATGGAAGCACATATTGTCCTACCAACAGGACTATAAGAGAAAAACTTGGAAACCTGAGTACCTACACAAGTATACGAAGAAGAAATCTATGTACCTATCAGACGCGTACTTTTTAAGGCTTGATGCAAATAGGCTTGAAGACACAGAACACAATTTTTGCACAGCTTCTAATGAAGTTCTAGATTGTTGGCCACTAGGTCGATTCAGGGATTCCTACTTTAATTGGTTAAAGCTAATAAGACACGAGGATTCAAAAGAAGCTTTCAACCATTGGTGGAGAACAAGAAGGAAAATCAACGAAAAAAATTGATGATGTGGTAAATAGACTGGCATGACATCAAGGATTTCCACCAAGTCGAGCACTCTTCATGCCTGCAAAGGAACATCTACAGAGTTTTTTGATTTCATGTCTATAAACAAACACATTGAGCTACCAAAGCAAAACGTTCTCCACTGGACGTTGCAGAAGGGGTACACATGGAAGGATGAGCAATCAACGGCTAAGGAGGACGGAGCCAACACATCTATATCTCCCAATAAAAAGTGTAGAGGAACAAGTGTTAAAAAGGATAGATCAGAATGAAGTTGAATTAAACGTTAATGGTTCTGAGGGGATGTTTCAAGCAAATGCCACTTGTTTCAGAGAAAATGAGCTTCAACTATGAATTCAACCAAGCAGTGTTGATCTAAAGCAATCTGCTCCTGCTATTCAAAATTGAACTACCATGTCCAACAGTTGCTACTCAAGCACACTAACATATGCATCAACATCCAGAGGCACACGCACCTACAACGCGTGAAATGTACTTGAACGCAGCTTCTCAGACAACAAGACCTCAACTACCAGATTCAAGTGAAGTTGTTCATGCGCCATGCAGTCAAAGGGTCTAATTAAATGGAAATGCTTATCAGTCTTTATATTATCTTGCAGAAACAAATGAATATTTTTCTCATTCGACATTTCATGATGAATATCAATACCAAGGTCACAATGATTCATCAATCTCTCCAATCTATCTCGACTACGTTTATGCATACAACTCTTGCGATGAATTTGCAGAGAGTAACCATTCTATACCAAGGAGTCAAGCACCACCTACATATTTCAAGTCGTCGTTTCGAACACACAATCAAGACACACCATACAATTATGATTGGTGGTATACCAGATGCTTTCAACCGAACTGCCACGCTCAAGGACTATTCATCTGAAACACCCTCTTACAGAATTGCATATCTTCCAGCCAGAAGCGGACTACAATTTTAGCAAGGACTCTTTTTTCTCTTTATATATTTGGTTTTTTCAGAAAAAAAAACCTTGTAAATTCCTATCTCGTGGCTTTTACCTATTCTTTAAAATATTCTTTTATGGGCCTCACCACTACATTATTTATTTCAATTTATTCTACTTTACATTTCTCATTGAAGCTTTCTTGAGTGCCCTAAAAAATGAGTGAAAAAAAGAAAGGTGCGAAATATAGAGTGACATTTCTATTCCTTACTCTATTTTATTACTTTTCTTCTTCTTTAGTTTCTAGTATTTTCTGGGTCACAAGCCATTTAGGCCAGGTACATTCAAGAATTCTCTATGGATCAATGATCCTGCAAAGCTCATGAAGCATGGTAACTTCTATTTTCAATGTCCAAGATTCAAATGGGAATGTGCAATTAAGTCAAAAGATTTGAGGCCAATAGAAAGCAGTTGCTCCTCAGCGACATATTCAATCGAATGCAAGGTTTCAAAAAACCTTTTCTCACAACAAGAAAGAAACACAATTTTCTAATAAGCTGTTGGTTTTATGCAAGCGATAAAATATCTACACTTTTCCAACTGCAAAGTCTTCACAAGTCACCGATAGAGTCATCTTCAATAAATCTCCTCATCCAATACTGCAGAAGGACCTGCAGTTGTTTGAGAAAGGAGAAATGTTGGCAGATTCCTTGAGGCCAACATTAACAATAAGTTGCAAGGGTCATGGCATCTTGCATGCGTAAGACCATGTCCCAATGAGACTTGTAAAAAATCTATTTTGGAATAGAAGCATGATTTCAAAGTTTATAATGAAGGCTCATAGGAGCCTATAAAGAAGGTTTATTTTAAGTCTATAATGAAGGCTCAGAAGAATCTATATAGATTGGGACTAGGCCAAGGGAGTGATCACCCTATTGACCTTATTCGCCATAATTGAAGTGAGCAATGTCGCAATATACCAACATAGAATTGCTATATTTTATGTAGTATTTAGCTCATTCCCCAAGAAAATGGCTCTTAAAAGTTGTGAAGTTGATACATTATTGACTTATTTCCAATGAAATGAAGTCGAGCGAAAATTTGGGTTTCAACGGACATTTTGTAAGCAACTAGTACCACTTTTGGATAAGGTGTATAAAGGCAATGAATGCTAAACAACAGTCTTTCTCTATCAAACCGAAGATAAAGCATTATGTATGTAAAATGATATCATAGTAACTCGAATGAATTACACTTTGACTAATTAACTTGTCGGCAGAGATCTGCATTATGTTCGATGCAAAAGTGTACGAACAAACAAAGAGTAGACAAAAGTTCTCAATAGCTAAAGTCCAATCATGGTTAAATAACTCAAATAGTTCGCAAATATGTTAGAAACAATTGTCTTCGTTACTAACACGACTACAGATCAATAACTCAACTCCTTAGTCAGGGACTAGCATTTCACAACATACATACTTTTCTATCAGCAGTTGTGGAAAACTGCACCAAGGTTATTTTTACTCGAATGTCCAATAGAAAGTATTCGATTAGACGGGCAAAACAATTTTAAGATAGTTCTTTAGATCAACTTTACGGAAACACAACAAATGATTGTAATGAAAGAAAGTATTGTCTGACCAAAGAATGATATAGGCCTCTTCAAAATATATTTGCATAGTTGTAAGGCAGCTTATGTCTTTATTCTCTTCATGCCTTCATCATGAAGCTTGGTGTAGAGAAGCCTTTCCATCCTGATCTTATTGAGTTCAGTTGTCAACGAATCGAAATTTTTATGCAATTCGGCAGATTTGGCCTAAAGTGCTTTATTGCTATCTTGAAAAGTTGGGCTTCCTCATTCGATTTCTGGAGCAGTTAGCCCAGAGAGCGATTTCGCTCAATCAAAATCTTATTGTTTGTTTCTAGAGATGGATTTTGCTCAGACAACATTGCCATGTTGTTGTTCAACTCGTCCACTTGTTGGAACATTTGCATCATATTGTCTTGTATGTGTAGGTCATAAGCATGGATCTTCTCCACAATGTCCTTTGCACCCAGGGAGAATTGGTGATACCACCTATAAAGATTGTCTTTATTTCCCTCTATATCTTCCTCTGTGTCAGTAGCTTCCTCCTCAACCCCTTTTCCTTTATCAGAAACAATATCTTTGTCATCCGTGGATGCAGAGCCCTTTCGCTTTCGTGAAGTTCTGGCAGTGATAGGAACGACAACTAAACTTTCGTCTGTAGCAACGAGTGTTGCAGCAACATCCTCTTCTATTTCTCTTGAAACTGGTACGGCCTCCACCTCCATGGCTGTGATAGCTGCTGGCTAGACTTGAGGAACATGGGTATCCTGCAGGAGGCTCGATAAATCTATCTTCGTTGGTGCCAGCATCCTTCCTGCTAATATACCTTGCTTTGTCTGCGTAAAAATGTCAAAATGTTTGCACAGTCATGAGATATGTGCTCCCACTACAACAAACTTCTTATGTTTGATCTAGCGTAAAAATGCTTTGTATGCTATAGTACCAAAGCATACTGGCTGGCCTTCCAGGAAATTTTGTGCTGAAATTGTTGCATCAGCATCAGTAATGAACAACACCTAGTTCATGTACTTGCAGAATGTTTCATCTGCGCATCCCTCACCATGGTGATATTGTAGCCTTAAATGTAGTTCGATAACAAATATGTTGCCTCATCGATGGAGTCCTTGGTGGTGACACGACGCAAAAAGGTTGTAGTAAGGGTCCTTCCACTTGGACCAGTCCCGGAGGAGAAACCGAAATGGTAATCATCCACAAGGATCAACTTTATTAGATTTGGAAGAGGTTACATTCATACATAGACTGACCAGTCTCGGGGCCACCAACACGTGTTGGGCATTGTGCCTGGCTCGTGCTGGTAGAGGGAGCTAAGACCTGGCGACTGGATTCTTGGCGCTGATTGAGCTGCCAAAGTTTCTGTCTGCCAGAATCCCCCTATAGTTCTGTTGTGATTCGACGCACCCCCTCTGGTTTGAAACATAGTGCTTTCTGGTAAAGCACACTTTTTAGGACTTAGTTTTTATTTTGCTAATTAAGCATGGCAAGCTTGGCAGAATCAGTCTGGCTCCCGGACATGGGTCCCGAGAGCCGTCCCGGCGGCAGAATCAACTTGCTTCCTAACTAGGCCATGTGCTGTAAAGCTATCTTCATATGCTTTACTTCCGGCGCCACTGGCACCAGCATTGTCCCCGGCGCCAGTGGCGCCCCTGCTGCTCCCGGCGCCAACGGCGCTGGCGCCACTGTGACCAGAATCCAGCTGGCGCCAAGTTCCTATGGCTGAAAATCTTTGATCGGTTCTAGTGAAGTCCAGAGAGCTCATATCGATGTGCAATCACCTCACACGATCTAGGCATGATTAAAGGAAGCCTGGGGATCAATAAAATCTAGAGAGAGAAAATGACTTTCTAGAAAGAGAAAATCCTAGAGAGAGAAAAATGTGCTTTACCAGCCTGGGTAGAGTGCTTGGTATGAGGGGGGTGCCGAATCCCACCAATACTATAGGGGCGTGTGGGTTGCGACTCAGGGCGAGCTCCAACCAAGTCTCAGCCTCCCTTGCTGGAATGTTGTCATGGCTCTCGCCTTGGTATGCTAGCGCCCCGGAGACTAGGGTCGGTCACACACTTGAAATGTAACCTTTTCAGATTTATCAATAAAGTGGGATTTTTTTCAAACTGACTTTGATTACCTTATGGGTTTCAGTGTTTGGTAAAAGCGCCAGTTGTAAGGCCGCTTTCAAAATTTTTAAGTTGGCACATGGTTGAGGGTCGTATCCCGGGACGCCAGCGGTATGCCGTCGGGACCATTCGGTCCGTGGCACCAGCGGTATGCTGTCAGAACCATTTGGTCCAGGAACTGGTTGTCTCCATATCTGTCGCAGCTTGTGGTTGTGAGTGTTCCTTGCATGAACGTGAATGGGTTAAGATCTTGGGAAACGGGCTCTAACCTGTCGGCTGAGTTGGATGGCTTGCTTGGGTGGAAGTTACCTATTTATGGCTGTCCAGTCTGGCATGACGCCAGGTTGGCTTCCAGCACTCGTGACGAAGCTTTCAGTTGGTTAAGTCTGATGTAAGTCAGACCGCTTGCTTGGAATGGATGTTACTCGTTTGTAACAAAGCTTCGAGTTGGTTAAGTTTGATGTATGTCGGGCGGCTTGCTTGGAGGGAAGTCACCCACATCGAGACCCCCGATCTGGCATGGTGCCAGGTTGGGTCTCAATGTTGGTTTTCGGAACTTCAAGTTGGTTAAGTCTGATCGTTGATGGCGAGTTGGCTGCTTGTATGTCAAGTGGGTTGGATGGCAAGAGTTGAAGGATGGGAAGCTAAGTCGTGGTTCCCAGCTCCATTTTGGATGCCTGCGCTAAATGTGGTATCAGAGTCGACTGGCCGGTCAGCTATGCGGATCTCACGGATGCCCACAGTGTAAGCACGGGTGCATCCACGGTCGGGGTGGTCGACAAAACGGGGGACTTGATGAGTCAAAGTGCTGCCCTCGAGGTGTAAGCACGGTCAGTTCTCGCGGTTCGGGCCTGGCGTTGTCTGCACGTAGGATGGATGAGGCAAAGTGCTGCCTAGGTAGGTGAAAGCACGGTGTGTACCTTGTGGGATGCGGGGCGACATATTCGAACTGTACGGGTTAACCATTGATACAGAGATGCTGCTCAAATTCGGGTGTAAAGCACGGGTGGTTAGCTGCCGGTGCGGGATAGCTGCCGATCGTTTAGCTATAAGGGCTATCGACCAAAAACTGGTGGGGCGTGACTGAGGCAATGTGCTGTTTAATGGTGAAAGCACGGATAGTTGGAGGGGTGTCCTATGTGGGCTGATTCTGTGATCGATTTGTATGGGCGCGGCCAGGCAAAGGTCCGTTGGCAGGACCATCTCAAAGGGGAACTTTGTCTTTGTTACTTGTTAGTAAACCTGCCTGAGTGTCTTACTTGTATGTATTCGTGGTGAGTCTTAGTACTCGTGCTTTGCCTGGTTTGCATGATTGCTTGTGATACAAGGAGCTGATGGCTCGAGAAGGAACCTTTCTTTTGAAGGTTGATACCATCAAACAAAGAGGACTACAGAATCTATGGGGCGGATTTGCAGTTCAAGTACTCGCACGTGAACGGCAATGAAACGACTCAATGTTTGCAAAGGATGGATGGCTAGCCTGTTTCTTGGGTTAGTTTCATTTGCGACAACGCCCACCAGACGCAAGCAGGAAGTCAAAAAGTTGGAAAGGGCAATTTCAGGGGAGATCTTCTATGGAGCGGTTGGTCTTCATTTTGGAACGGCCACCTTCGGAACTGAAACTCACTGAGCATGGGTGATATCCAGTATCAGTTGGGGTTTTCCTCAAAGAGAAAAGACATCCTCTTCAGAGATTGGCAACAAGTTGGATCGAGCCATAATCCTAGCAGATGGGAAGCAAAGTGTTGGAAAGGCTTTTTGTCTGAAGAACACTACTCTAAGTCCGATCAGCTGTTTTTATAAGTGGAGGGGAACTATCACACACACCTCTCTCTTGGGGCAAATTTTGAATGAAAGTTGATCAAAATGAGGGCAATTCAAGGTGACCTAGCCATACTCACACGAGGAGACTGGCGAACTTTGGACCTAATAAGTTGACAAGTTTTTGTTGTGGAAAGGAAAGCTTGTTATAGGCTTTCTCTGGACCAGCAATGATGAGGAAACATATGAGTACGCTAGCTTGTGTTACGTGTAAGGCAGCTGATCAATGAAAGAACTGTGAAAGTTGTGTCTTGCATGAGAGACTTGGTATTTCGAACGGACGCTAAGGGACAGTTCGCGTTGAGATCGGACTAGTGCAAACTCTAGGTGCATGTGTCTGATTCAAAGAGAGCTACTTGAAGCCAAGCTTGATGTACACTTCTTGTTTTTACTGTGAGGCAACTGACCAGTGATGGAATTGTGAAAGTCAAGTTTTGCGCGACGGACATGGTGCTTCAAACAAACGCGAAGAGATAGTTCGTATGCGGATCAAACTGGTGCGACCCTTTGGCTTTCCACGAGGTCAATGGTTACATTTGAGCTGATTCAAAGAGCTACTTCAAGCTAAGTGAGAGATGCATTGCAAAGTACTCAATCTTTGCCTACCTTAAAGAGCCAAGATGGAAAAGTATCAAGATCAGGCTGGGACAAGGAGAGAAATCAAGGTGCAGAAGCAACAAGGCACAGAGTGGACCATAAAGTGGACAATCAAACGATAAATCCTTTGGCTCAGGGAGCCTTGATACCTGTGCGAAACTGATCAAATCTGGAGCTCAGGGAGCTCAACACAAAGTGCATCAAGGACAAATCAGGAGCTCAAAGGAGTTCCAAAGTTGAAAGTCAGAAGCGACAGGGGCAAACATTTCAAAGAAAGGCCTCTGTCACCAGTTAATAAGGTTCTTGGGTTTTACGAAAGCGATATCAAATCTACGCTTTTCCCAGACAAAGAGATATTTTCAAGTTTTTAGTACAAAGAGTTGAGCCTCCGACTTGTGGTGTGCCAGCTTTAATGTTAATAAAAAGTGGCCAGTAAATTGAGTACTGTGCCAAGTATCTTAAATGTATAGTTATTTTAATTGGGAGACACCTTTACTTTAATCTGACATCTGATGAGGACATCAGATTTTATAAAGGTGGGGTGGATGTTGTGAAGCTATCTTCATATGCTTTACTTCCGGCGCCACTAGCGCCAGCATTGTCCCCGGTGCCAACAGCACCCCTGCTGCTCCCGGCGCCACTGTGACCAGAATCCAGCCGGCGCCAAGTTCCTATGGCTGAAAATCTTTGATTGGTTCTAGCGATGTCCAGAGAGCTCAGATCGATGTGCAATCACCTCACACGATCTAGGCATGATTAAAGGAAGCCTGGGGATCAATAAAATCTAGAGAGAGAAAATGACTTTCTAGAAATTGAAAATCCTAGAGAGAGAAAAATGTGCTTTACCAGCCTGGATAGAGTGCTTGGTATGAGGGGGGCCCGAATCCCACCAATACTATAGGGGAGTGCGGGTTGCGACTCAGGGCGAGCTCCAACCAAGTCTCAGCCTCCCTTGCTGGAATGTTGTCATGGCTCTCGCCTTGGCATACTAGCTTCCCAGAGACTAGGTCGGTCACACACTTGAAATGTAACCTTCTCAGATTTATCAATAAAGTGAGATTTTTCTCAAACTGACTCTGATTACCTTCTGGGTTTCAGTGTTTGTTTTTTGAAATGGAGGGCGTTTGTTTTTTGGAGATGGCCCTTTCGATGAGACAAGTCCTCACCAATTGGTACAGATTGCTAAATGAAAGACAACAAATCTTTAATTAAATTCTTTGAGTTTTTTAAAATTGTCTTCAGCTTATCAAGAAGAGAAGCAGTTAAACACATGTTAGCTTCCATCAAAGAAAATACTCTAACATCATCGTTGGTCCCCCAGGTTTCAATCAGAATAAACTCCCCAAAGTCACCCTCATAATCTATTTTCTGAATACAACCACAAAAATTTGAGTTACTCTCATTAAGAGCAGTCGCTTTCAACTTGCACACATACAAGAATAGACCTTCTTTAGTAGAATAGGATAAGGCCCAGGAATTATTTGGCAATTTCTTTATGGAAGACGAAGAAGATTCTTTAAGTAATTTTCCTTTAGGATCTTCCACATTCAGATCAGAATAACTTCCTGATACTGGATCAAGTTGTCTGGCCTTTAACATTGCTGGAATCTGTGTATCAAGCAATATTCCTACGTTTCGATTGTCATGTAATAACTTGAGTCTTTTCTCCACATTCGCCAACTCTTTTTCGGGGGTTTGTTTCTTTTTACTCCTGGAAGTGATCAAAATACAATTTATTCATGTTAATTCAACATAAAGTTTTATTTTTTAATCAACAATAAACTTGCCATGATTTATTTATAAATATTAAATCTATTCATTTTCACATTATTTTAACATAAATTTACTTAAACTGTACAAATGATAGCTAGCTAAGCGTTCTTGGCAAAATTTGAAATCAAATGATCTAATCAAACACACTAAATCAAGTTTCTATTTTATTTTGGATCCGAACTCAATGCAAAGCATCGAGTTGAACACAACAACTTGTCGGATTGCCATGATAATGTGTAAATTACATTCCAACTCAATGCACTACATTGAGTTGGAGCACCAACTCGATGCATTGTATCAAAATGGTCAACCAACTCGATGTAGTGCATCGAGTTGGAGCACCAACTCGATGCATTGCCTCGAGTTGGTTGACCATTTAGATGCAGTGCATCGAGTTGGACCACATTTTCGATGCATTGCATCGAAATTTTGCAGAACCATTACTCAACCCTAAAACAACAATGGCAATTTGTTTTAACCCTAAGTTTTCATAGATAGAAATTCACATAAATAACACCACTAACATACTTGCTGGTTTTCATTTTATAGAGGAAAGGGGCAGAGAATGCAGAGCATGATCTTCCACCTTCAGTCGCGCCTTCGCAGCCACTCAATGAGGATCTTTGCAAGAGCGCTCTTCTCTCCAGAAAATGTTGTGCGCAAATGAGAATGGGTGGGCCCTTTTATACTTTCACCCTTTTCAAATATGAAAAGATGTATTGTCAAGCTTAAAATGATTGAAATAATTTCCATTTTTGTCGTGACATGCACAATATAGATTTTTTATATATTTTTCTTCGATTTACAGAGACCCTACCGAGAATTCATCATCTGAGTGTGAGTCTCTCATTTTCTTCATATGAAGGAGCACTAGTGGTCGGTGTAAACAACATATCAGAAAATGTGTCAGGAAACGTGTCAGAGAACGTGTCGGGGAACGTGTCAGGAGAATTTGTCAAATCCTGTCCATAGCAAGGACAATGGGATTTTATCATTCTCATTTGTTGACGTCCCGACATATTTACGACCATGTTTTGTAGATAAACCAATATTCTCTAACTATATATTATCATGTGGGTCAGTTGGTTCTAACAATCATTGTGCGAATCTTGTAATTAATGAGGAAAATACTTACCAAGAATGTTCGCCAGTTGTATTTCGTCACAGAAGGCGTTACTTTGGTAAGGATATGAAAGATTTTTTGACAGCTGATCAACAAGTTCAAGAGGCATTGCATTCGTTTTGTTGCACACAGCCACTTCTGAATCAACTGATATGTTGTGGCATTTCAAACTTGGCCATCTTAACTACAAAAGTATTCAGCAAATGTCAGCTCAAAATCTAGTACAAGACCTTCCTTTAGTTAGCAAGCCAACTTCTCCATGCGAAAGCTATATTATCAACAAGCACACTAGAAGTCCCTTTAGTTCAAACTCAGTTCATACATCCAAGGGATTGCTTGACCTTGTACACAACGACATTTGTGGCCCGATACAGACTACTTCCACAGGGGGGGCTCTCTATTTCCTAACCATCATCGACGACTTCTCTCGAAGGACTGCAACCTACTATATGAAGGACAAATCTGAAGCATTCAAGTTCTTCAAGCAGTTCAAGGTGTCTGCAGAAAACCAGACCCAGAGGAATATCAAGACTCTACGCACAGATGGAGGGGAGAGTACATCTCCACAAAATTCAAGGAGTTTTGCAAGGCCAACGGGATACTCAACAATATACAACCAGCTACTCACCTCAGTCCAATGGTGTAGTTGAATGGAAGAATCAGACACTCATCAAAAGTGCCAAGAGCATGATGGCCCATGTCTCTCTTCCCAAGAAATTCTGGGTAGAAGCTATTACTACAGCCACCTATTTGCAGAATCGATCCATCACCAAAGCCTTGAATGGCAAGACACATAATGAGACCTACAACCTTCTTCATATTCACAATCTACGTTTATTTTTTGGATCAGTTTTTGCTCATATAGAAATTTTTAAAAGGAAAGCTCATCGTCGCTATCCCATTCCCAAAGTTGCTTGGAGTCAACTACATAGTCTAAGAAGGTGTCATCCCATATAAAGCTATACACGTTGGAATTTATGGTCTCAGAGAGTGGTTGATTCAACTGCTGTTCCCAAATTCTGAGGTCCATACTTTGGTAGAAAATTCAGATGTTCTGCAAAAGAAAAGAAAATTTTGGTATTATACCTTGTACATGGTACGACTCTATTTACACATAATATGGCTTAATTTTGTAAATGTTTACACGAGTCTTGAATATGCCACCTCCTATTTCAGCTAGCTTAGCTGTGTTGTTGTTGTTGTACAACATTTTTATTACATATGGTCCAGTCCAATGCATACCAAATTTTTGAGGCATTAGCTCGTTCCTAGTGTCATAATACAAGACAAGTTGTCCTTGGCTAACCTTGTAATTTGGGATTTTTCTATCAAGCATTGTTTTCATGATTTTTTTAATGGGTCTCTTGATAAACTAAGGAGGTCAATCATTGCTCCGTCCAACTCTTGTAAGACATGGACACATTGTTGGATGGACTTTTGCCTGCCTAGATTGTGGGACATAGCTAGTCTTAACGATGGTAGTTCTATTTCAATAGGCAGGACACATTCTTGTCCATAGACCAGGAAGAAAGGAGTGCGATTCGTACTAGTTTTGTAGGTTACATTGTAAGCTCACAAAGCAGCATATAATCTCTTATCCCAGTCCCTCTTGTTTTCGGCTATTGTTTTCCGTAATTGGACATCAGCTGCTTGTTTATACTTTCGGCTTGGCCGTTCGCTTGAGGGTGGTAAGGTGTACTTTTTCGATGTTTAATCAGTAATTGTTTCGTCAGACTCTCTATAATTTTGTTCAGAAAGTGGGTTCCTCGATCTGAAATTAGTTCTCTAGGAGCTCCAAATCTACCAATGACTTGCTCTAGCAGGAGTTGTGCCATTTCTTTGGCATTCCCTTTAGGCACTGCCTTTGCTTCAGCCCACTTAGTAAAGTACTTTGTAAATATAGTGTTTCCAAGATGAAGATGCTGGGTGAATTGGATCTATAAAGACGATCCTCCATTTTTCGAATGGTATTTGAACTTGGATAGGAATGAGGGACTTAGTCCAATTTACCCTGGTCTCTACTCGTTGGAAAATGTCACAAGCTTTAGCATGAGCATGTGCATCCTTAAATAATGTTGGCCACCAATATTCTGCTCTTAAGATTTTCTGACCTGTTAGTTAACCAGCAAAGTGTCCTCCACAGGCAGAATTGTGACATTCCTCTAGGATGAAACTTATCTCTTCAGGGGTCACACATCGTCTATAAATTCCTTCTACTCCTCTTTGATATATGATTCCATTTATGAATGCGAAATTTAAGGCTTGTGTCCGTAGCTTCCGCTTCTCTTGAGGGGTCATTGTGTCTGGTGTTTTTAAAGTAGATAGATAGCTAGCTAAATTAGCATACCATTCTGTGATCATGGTAATGTCTATTCGTAATAGGTCATGTAAATGATCATTTACTCTGAGGTCTTACTGGCCCTTTTGTTGCCTCTTGTCTTTGATACTCATGTAACTGCCTGGCTAGTGTAGTTGTGGTAGTTTCAGTTGCAACTAGTTCCACTTTAGTGTTGGCTATGATTTTATCTTGTCTTTTATACTCCTCCCTATGGCTTATATGGCTTCTGTCACTAGTCTCCTTGAGTTTAGTGTACTTCCATTTCCAAGAGTCTCGCTCCTTATTGGCACTGCTCAACTCATTAGTAGCTCTGATTCGGAGGTCTTTCTGTTTCTTTAATTCATCTCTTAGGCTTTGGATTTCCAGGTCGGTCTTTTGTCTTTCTTTTAGTATGAATCTTGTCAGTTGTTTATGGCGTTGGTCGGGTTGATCACTGTTTTGTGTCTTTCTCGTATCGATGTCAGCAAGGTAATCCATCATCTGTGGTTTAGCATTTATATACATATGATGATTATGCATTTGTTGAATTCTCATATGACTGGACACTTGACAATGTTACACCCGTTTCCATATATGCATTCAGGTTCTTTCTTAGCAGGTGTATTCATGATTAGGTCGTACACATTAATTTCATATGGAAAGGAGATATTTTTTGGATTTCTTATATTTTTTTTTTCCGATTTTTGTGCTTATGTACAAGCATACTAATAACCACATCAAATTCCTTAAGAGTTCCCAAGTCTTCAAGATGCCTCTAGTTCCTCCAAAGCGATGCTTAGCAAAGTGTATAGAAAAAAATTCATAGTAGAATGTTGTATCAACAGTATGTACCCTCTTTTTGGTCTTTTTTTTTCAGAGATTGTTAGCATGCAATCGTCTCGTTGGGGGTACATATCCTCAAGTCAACTACTTACTCCAGTTTAGTCCTCCAAAATATTTAGTTATCAATGGTCTCAATCGTCTCGGCACACTTCTCTTTGCGAGACTATAGTACATATACACAGTTTTTGTCCCAGGTACTGTTGTGGCTATTTCATCTAGGACACATTCGTCCATAATATTTATGTCCATGAATGGACTCCCTATTTCATAATGAGACCTACAACCTTCTTCATATTCACATTCTACGTTTATTTTTTGGATCAATTTTTGCTCATATAGAAATTTTAAAAAGGAAAGCTCATCGTCGTTATCCCATTCCCAAAGTTGCTTGGAGTCAACTACATAGTCTAAGAAGGTGTCATCCCATATAAAGTTATACACGTTGGAATTTATGTTCTTAGAGAGTGGTTGATTCAAATCCTGTTCCCAAGTTCTGAGGTCCATACTTTGGTAGAAAATTCAGATGTTCTGCAAAAGAAAAGAAAATTTTGGTATTATACCTTGTACATGGTACGACTCTATTTACACATAATATGGCTTAATTTTGTAAATGTTTACACGAGTCTTGAATATTCCACCTCCTATTTCAGCTAACTTAGCTTTGTTGTTGTTGTACAACATTTTTATTACATATGGTCCAGTCCAATGCATACCAAATTTTTGAGGCATTAGCTCGTTCCTAGTGTCATAATACAAGACAAGTTGTCCTTGGCTAACCTTGTAATTCGGGATTTTTCTATCAAGCATTGTTTTCATGATTTTTTTAATGGGTCTCTTGATAAACTAAGGAGGTCAATCATTGCTCCGTCCAACTCTTGTAAGACATGGACACGTTGTTGGATGGACTTTTGCCTGCCTAGATTGTGGGACATAGCTAGTCTTAACGATGGTAGTTCTATTTCAATAGGCAGGACACATTCTTGTCCATAGACCAGAAAGAAAGGAGTGCGATTCGTACTAGTTTTGTAGGTTACATTGTAAGCTCACAAAGCAGCATATAATCTCTTATCCCAGTCCCTCTTGTTTTCGGCTACTGTTTTTCATAATTGGACATCAGCTGCTTGTTTGTACTGTCGACTTGGCCGTTCGCTTGAGGGTGGTAAGGTGTACTTTTTCGATGTTTAATCAGTAATTGTTTCGTCAGACTCTCTATAATTTTGTTCTGAAAGTGGGTTCCTCGATCTGAAATTAGTTCTCTAGGAGCTCCAAATCTACCAATGACTTCCTCTAACAAGAATCGTGCCATTGCTATGAGAAATTGGCAAAAATCTAGCTTGGTATTTTTTATGATAGAAGTTTGTAAGTGAATCTCACATGTGTGGAGGATGTTCCCACGTGTGGAGAATTGTAAAGTAAATCAAAATGTTTGATATAGGGGTCTCATAGAATTTCGTAGTCAAGCATTTAGGTGTACGATGTTGATAGGGTCAAATTTGGCATAGATGGCAAATTATCCATTTCCACTTGTAATGCCACTATTGAGCCAAAATAGAGTAGGAGGCCAAACTCATACCAATTAGAGTGTAGACAAGTGTAATGCTTTTGTTTGATGAAGTTTAAGAGGTCCAATAGGATTTAGAGGTGGAACCATGAGTGGTCCAATAGAATTTGAGATTTGCTCTAAAATGGTCCAATAGAATTTAGAGGTGCATGGATCAATGGTCCAATAGGATTAAGATGTGGCAAAAGTGTGGTCCAATCATGATTGAGTATCGTGGTAACTCATGGACCTATTAGTATCATTGTACTTCTCATTTTGGATCTAATTGATTTGGTGATTGTGTGGATTTTGAGTGTCATTGAATTTCTAGCTTTCTCTCTCTACCCAAGAGCTCATGATGGTTTTTCTCTCTCTACCCAAGGAGAGCAACTTTTTTTTACTTAGAATAATTTTTTAATACTCCCCACACGTGTGAGTGAGAGTTGGAAGTGATTGAATGCATGTAGTAGTGTGTTTTTGCCATAGGATCTAAGATTGATCTTGAATCTCAATCTAGTCTTGATCTTGATGCATCTACACACCTTAGGAGATCACAAGTACATGTTGTGGACAATCCACACATGTGAAATCAACATGGTATCAGAGCCTACCTAAGGTTACCATGCATTTTGATCCATTTGAGTGAAAACTATTTATCAATCTTGAGCTAGAAATTGTCAAGATCCATTTTCCTATCTATCTTGTCCAATTCTGAATCAAAAGAGATCAATAGGGCATTGACTGGGTCTGACCTGGTACTGTACGGAATCAGGTGCTCAGACACGTGTGAGGAACATCCAATTTCAGTTTGGGAGTTATCTTTCATGTTTGATCCAAAAATCTTGCTAGATAGCTTGTTTTGAAGCTATTTTTGTTAGTTTCTAATGCAATCAGCTTCATTCCATTTGGTTGTGCCAATCAAAAGTTATAAGCTGTTGAAGAGGGTTAGGTAGGGCACCTAGACCTGGGTGGACACATTTAATTTGGTCAAGAGATTGCTTGGTTGATCCAAAATCACAGTTGTATGCTTACCAATCTCATCTATATGTGATCTAGGCATTGTTTTGAGATCTTAGACATTTTGTTTCATGCAATATCATTGTATTTGAGTCAAATTTGGTTTCTTAGTGTATTTCACACGTGCTAAGAGTGTTTGATCCTAACTTTGCCCATACTCCATCATTTGATGTGAAGTAGATCTAGTTTTGGAGAGATTGAGATAGCTAGTGAGAATCATCTCACAGTTTGTTGCAAGATAGGAGTAGGGATTATTCCCTTGAAGCTTTCATCTTCCAAAGATCTCTTTCTCAACAATGTTCTTTTTGTCCCAAAGCTTACAAAGAACGTCTTAAGTGTTGGCCAACTTCTTGATAGTGGCTTTGATGTCAATTTCAATATTGACAATTGTGTGATCAAGAAGGATGGTGAGATCCTTGCATGTGGATCAAGATTTGAAGGCATCTACAAATTGGATCCAAGTGAGAGTGCAAACTCTCTTGATGTTTCTTATATGTCCAATATTTCAAAGGAGGATGATCACACAAGATGCACATATCTTCCCTCTTCAAGTATTATGGTGTATGATTATTCCTTATTATTCAAAGCATATGTTGAGAAGAAATTCTCATTGAAGATCAAAGCTTTGAGGAGTATTGGAGCTCTTGAAGGAATAGCACCATATGAAGTTTTATTCAAGATGAAGCCTAAGGTTGATCACCTTAATGAACTTGGTAGTGCTTGCTTTGCACATATTCTTGTGGAAACAAGGAGAAAGGATGATCCAAGCTCATGGATCATGATTGGATACTCATCCATCAAGGAGGCCTTTAGTGTCTTTACACTCTCTATTTCAAATGTGATCATGAATAGAGATGTCATGTTTCATGAAGATTTAATCTTGGAAGTGGCCGAGATCAAGGGTTCTCAAGAAGCATCACAAGTTATCTTTTTTTAAGGTATTCAAGTTATGATGGGGCCAAGGTGTGAGGAGGAGTTTCTTCTTCATATAATTTCAAGAAGACCTTCAAGATGCATGACCGACTCTTTATGGCTCACCTTACATGGCAAAGAGGGGCATCTTTCATGTTGTATCTACTACAACACATTCATATATGCTTCTCTTCCTTTGCTTGAAATGCTATCTTGCTTCATTGAATTTTTTGGATATCAAAGTTCAAGAAAAGCTATACTAGTTTTGTATGATGCTTATGGTATAGACATGTTTCTTGTCATTACTGACTTAGATATGTTTCCAATACTTTTTGAAAGCAAGATATTGTATTGTCAAAAGTATGCTCTTGGTTCTAGTAAGAACAATATTGAGCTTGGTACTCACTTTTTTGAAAATCATGTTTTCACATGTTTTGAGGCAAATTGTAAACTCCTCTTGAGATTAAGTGAAGCATCCAAAGTGGACACTTACATCCTTGAGAGAGTAACTAGCCTTAAAAAGATCAAGGTAGTCCTTGATATCAAGATTAGATCCATCATGGATATAGTTCATTGTATGTGGACTAGTCAAGCTAGAAAGCATAATCTTGATAATCATCATTGTTTCACATCTTATGATCTTGATCTCCATGATCCTGTTAAGGCTTGGAAGCCTCAGATTTCTCTAATTATGGTGCATCCATCATGCAAGTGGAACTTTCAAAGCAAAGATCATCATCAAGCATGGAAGAAGCCCATGATCATAGTGGCATATTGGTGGAGCACTCTTCAAAGGCATTGGCAAGAGATCTCTACCAAAAAGTTCTTATCATGGATATGGTGAGGGTGTTGCTATGATGGATCCCTTGGCTGATCTTCACTTCTTATGCATACCAAAGTATCCACTCAAAAAGTTTTACAAACTTCTCAAGTGATCTAGTACGTTTCCAAGCTATTTTTTGAGGAGGAGTGTGAGAAATTGGCAAAAATCTAGCTTGGTATTTTTTATGATAGAAGTTTGTAAGTGAATCTCACGTGTGGAGGATGTTCCCACGTGTGGAGAATTGTAAAGTAAATCAAAATGTTTGATATAGGGGTCTCATAGAATTTCATAGTCAAGCATTTAGGTGTAGGATGTTGATAGGGTCAAATTTGGCATAGATGGCAAATCATCCATTTCCACTTGTACTGCCACTATTGAGCCAAAATAGAGTAGGAGGCCAAACTCGTGCCAATTAGAGTGCAGATAAATGTAATGCTTTTTTTTTATGAAGTTTAAGAGGTCCAATAGGATCTAGAGGTGGAACCATGAGTGGTCCAATAGAATTTGAGATTTGCTCTAAAATGGTCCAATAGAATTTAGAGGTGCATGGATCAATGGTCCAATAGGATTAAGAGGTGGGAAAAGTGTGGTCCAGTCATGATTGAGTATTGTGGTAGCTCATGGATCTATTAGTATCATTGTACTTCTCATTTTGGATCTAATTGATTTGGTGATTGTGTGGATTTTGAGTGTCATTGAATTTCTAGCTTTCTCTCTCTACCCGAGGGCTCATGATGGTTTTTCTCTCTCTACTCGAGGAGAGCAACTTTCTTTTACTTAACATATTTTTTGAATACTTCCCACACGTGTGAGTGAGAGTTGGAAGTGACTGAATGCATGTAGTAGTGTGTTTTTGCCATAGGATCTAAGATTGATCTTGAATCTCAATCTAGTCTTGATTTTGATGCATCTACACACCTTAGGAGATCACAAGTACATGTTGTGGACAATCCACACGTGTGAAATCAACAATTTATTTGGCATTCCCTTTAGGCACTACCTTTGCTTCAGCCCACTTAGTAAAGTACTTTGTAAATATAGTGTTTCCAAGATGAAGATGCTGGGTGAATTGGACCTATAAAGACAATCCCCCATTTTTCGAATGGTATTTGAACTTGGATAGGAACGAGGGACTTAGTCCAATTTACCCTGGTCTCTACTCGTTGGAAAATGTCACCAGCTCTAGCAAGAGCATGTGCATCCTTAAATAATATTGGCCACCAATATTCTGCTCTTAAGATTTTCTGACCTGTTAGTTAACCAGCAAAGTGTCCTCCACAGGCAGAATCATGACATTCCTCTAGGATGAAACTTGTCTCTTTAGGGGTCACACATCTTCTATAAATTCCTTCTACTCCTCTTCGATATAGGATTCCATTTATCAATGCGAGGCTTGTGTCTGTGGCTTCCGCTTCTCTTGAGAGGTCATTGTGTCTGGTGTTTTTAAAGTAGACAATAGGTAGCTAAATTAGCATACCATTCTGTGATCGTGGTAATGTGTATTCGCAATAGGTCACGTAAATGATCATTTTCCCAATCACTATCATTGGTCGTAATATTTCCCAACTTGCATATGGATCCATTTAGACCTTGTAATCATGGTGGTTTGCTTTGTAATTCATAATCAAATTCTTGCAATGACAAAATCCATTTCATTGGGCGACCAGGTGGCTCCACCTTGTTCATCATCAGTGTCACTGCTGCACTCTTTGTAAAAAACATTACTTTCATGTGTAGAAGTTTTGTAGGGACCTTATGAAGGATATTGTCAAGTTAGTGGTGACGGAGAAGAATCTTCTTGGCTTTTTGATGTCAGTAGGTGAAAATGTATATATATGCATTCATGTTCTTTCTTAGCAGGTGTATTCATGATTAGGTCGTACACTATTAATTTTATATAGAAAGGAGATATTTTTGGGATTTCTTATCCTTTTTTTTTTTTCGATTTTTGTGCTCATATACAAGGATACTAATAACCACATCAAATTCCTTAAGAGACCAAGTCTTCAAGATGCCTCTAGTTCCTCCAAAGCGATGCTTAGCAAAGTGTATAGAAAAAAATTCATAGTAGAATGTTGTATCAACAGTATGTACCCTCCTCTGGTCCTTTTTTTTAAGAGATTGTTAGCATGCAATCGTCTCATTGGGGGTACATATCCCCAAGTCAACTGCGTACTCTAGTCTAGTCCTCCAAAAAAATTAGTTATCAATGGTCTCAATCATCTTGGCACACTTGTCTTTGTGGGACTATAGTACATATACATACTATTTGTCACAGGTACTGTTGCGGCTATTCAATCTAGGATGCGTTTGTCGATAATATTTATGTCCATGAAAGGACTCCCTTTTTCGTAATGAGACCTACAACCTTCTTCATATTCACAATCTATGTTTATTTTTTGGATCTGTTTTTGCTCATATAGAAATTTTAAAAAGCAAAGCTGATCATCGCTATCCCATTCCCAAAGTTGCTTGGAGTCAACTGTACAATCCAAGAAGTTGTCATCCCACATAAAACCATACACGTTGGAATTTATGGTCTCTGAGTGTGGTTGATTCAACTCCTGTTCCCAATTTCTGAGGTCCATGCTTTGGTAGACAATTCAGATGTTCTGCAAAAGAAAAAAAAAATTGGTATTATACCCTCTTGTACATGGTATGACTCTAATTACACATAATATGGCTTAATTTTGTCAATGTTTACACGAGTCTTGAATATGCCACCTCCTATTTTAGCTAACTTAGCTGTGTTGTTGTCGTACAATTTTTATTACATATGGACCAGTCCAATGCATATATGCCAAATTTTTGAGGCATTAGCTCGTTCCTAGTGTCATAATACAAGACCAATTGTCCTTCGCTAAACTTGTAATTCGGGATTTTTCTATGAACCATTGTTTTTGTGATTTTTTTATGGGTCTCTTGATGCACTAAGGAGGTCAATCATTACTCCGTCAAACTCCTGTAAGACATCGACACACTATTGGATGGACTCTTTCCTGCCTAGATTATGGGACATAGCCAGTCTTAAGGATGGTAGTTCTATTTCAATAGGCAGGACACATTCTTGTCCATATACCAGGGAAAAAAGAGTGTGATTTGTACTAGTTTTGTAGGTTACATTGTAAGCCCACAAAGCAGCATATAATTTCTTATCCCAGTCCATCTTGTTTTTGGCTACTATTTTTCGTAATAGGACATCAGCTGCTTGTTTGTACTTTCGGCTTGGCCGTTCGCTTGAGGGTGATAAGGTGTACTTTTGCGATGTTTAATCAGTAATTATTTCGTCAGACTCTCTATAATCTTGTTCAGAAAGTGTTCTTCGATCTGAAATTAGTCCTCTAGGAGCTCCAAATCTACCCATGACTTTCTCCAACTGGAATCGTGCCATTTCTTTGGCATTCCCTTTAGGAACTCCCTTTGCTTTGGCCCACTTAGTAAAGTAGTCTGTAGCTACGATAATATAGTGTTTCCAAGATGAAGATGCTGGGTGAATTGGACCTATAAAGTCGATCCCCCATTTTTTTAATGGTATTTGAACTTGAATAGGAATGAGGGAATTAGTCTGATTTACCCTGGTCTCTACTCGTTGGAAAATGTCACAAGCTCTAGCATGAGCATGTGCATCCTTAGATAATGCTGGCCACCAATATCCTGCTCTTAAGATTTTTTGACCTGTTAGTTGACCAGCAAAGTGTCCTCCACAGGTAGAATCGTGACATTTCTCTAGGATGAAACTTGTCTCTTCAGGGTCACACATCTTGTATAAATTCCTTCTACTCCTCTTTGATATAGGATTCCATTTATCAATGTGAAATTTAAGGCTTGTTTCCATAGCTTCCGCTTCTCTTGAGGGGTCATTGTGTCTGGTGTTTTTAAACTAGACAGATAGGTAGCTAAATTAGCATACCATTATGTGATCATGGTTCGCAAAAGATCATGTAAATGATCATTTTCCCAATCACTATCATTGGTCGTAATATTTCCCAACTCGCATATGGAGTCATTTAGACCTTGTAATCGTGGTGGTTTGCTTTGTAATTCATAATCAAATTCTTGCAATGACAATATCCATTTCATTAAGCGACCAGGTGGCTCCAACTTGTTCATCATCAGTGTCACTGCTTCACTCTTTGTAAATAACATTACTTTCCTGTGTAGAAGATAGTGCCGAAATTTAGTAGCAGCATATGCAATTTCTAGACAGATCTTCTCGGCTTTTGTATACTTGAGTTCTGCTGCACTTAGCTTAAGGTCACCAAAGGTGATTGGTTGATAGACTTTATCCTATACTTGAGCTAGACAATAGTTGATACAGATGTCTGTAGTATTGGTAAATACGTAAAATTCGTGATCATACATCGATGGTTTCAATATTGGGCTTTTGCTAGATTTTCTTTCAGGTTTCGAAAGGATTGTTCACATTCCTCATTCCAATTCCACTCAGATTCCTCTTTTAGTAATCCAATCATAGGGTAGGTTATTGAGGCATAGGCCATTACGTTGTTTCTATAATAGCCTCTCCCTCCTAAGAAAAATTGTAATTGGGTAGCTATGGAGGGCTATATAATGGCTAAAAGCATCGTGATCTTCTTTGGATCAGTGGTTGAAAATAATTTTCAAGTATTGCCTAGTGTTCTTTAACAAAAGGTGCTCCACATAAATCATCCATAAAGATTTTCAAGTTTCTATCCAAGATATCTTCAAAAATTTCATTCATAAACCTTTGATAAGTAGTTCGAGCATTTGATAAACTAAAAGGCATAACATGATAGGCGAAGGCTCCAAAGCTGGTGGTGAAACTGGTTTTAAGCTTATCTTCTTCGACAATGGCTATTTGGTTATAGCCAGCAAAACAATCAATGAAAGAGTAGATTTCTCTCCCAGCCAATTCTTCTAGCACTTGCTTTATAAAAGGTAGTGGGTAGTAATCCTTTCTCGTATGTTTGTTTAGTTGCTTATAGTCGACACAGACTCGAATTTGAGTAGAATTTTTTTTTGGTCGTGGGACTATCGGTGAACACCATTCACTATTGTTCACTTAAAAGATCAACCCAGCTTCTTTCAATCATTATAATTCCTTCAGAACTCTTTCTTTCATGTGAAATGACAATTTTCGTTGTTTCCGCCTAATGGGTTTAGCATCAGGTTTCAAGGGTATAGTATGCTTCACTAAATCTGGAGGTATTCCTTTTAGATGCCATCTTGATCAATAGTGATCAATTCACAATCATAGAATCCTTTGAGGTGATGAAGAGATGTGAGATCCATGCCTTGGATCTTCCCAAGAACCAATCTTCCATTGCTCTTTCCTTCATAAGACTCCCTCTTAATGATTGCATCATAAGAAGTAGAAACCTCAAAAACATTAGAAGCCATGAAAAAAAATCATTAGTACCTTCAACATAAGGATGATTGAAGTACTCTCTTTTTTCAAACAAGAACTTATTCTCAATGATTTAGGTAATGAATCATATGATAATGATTCTTCCTCACTATCATTCATAATGACATCATTCAAAGTACATCCTACTTTGAACTCTTCACGTACTTCTCTTCTTCTCGACTTGTGACTATCTCCCTCACCAAGTCTCTTGATAGAACCATTTGATCTACTCTCTTTATGAAGACATGTGACTCCACTTGCTAAAAAAATGACTTTCTTGGAATCATAACAAAAGAATGTAGAAGAACCATCTCCTTCATGCATGCACCTAGCAACATCTTTTTCCATATGATCAAAGAAATCATTAGCAACAATCTTTTCCAAGGAAGAACCTTCACCTCCATTGATGAAGTTAGCTCTTTTCTTACCTTTTGCATGCTTGCACTTGCCATGAAGAATCATTGAAACACCATCATTATCCTCAAGACTAGCCAAGTTAGCACAAAGATGAACATCTCCAAGAAGCATATTAGATCTTGACCTAGATCTAGCATAAGAAAGCTTTCTAGACTTTGCATAAGATCCACCAATCTTATTGATGCTAAAAGGTAACTTTGGAAAGTTGAGACCAATCTTCTATTCCATTCCATCCTTTCTGCTAGCCATAACAAAAACATCAAGCTTGAAAAATCTACCTTGTCTATTGCCTCTAGCAACCAAGATTTCTTCCTTTGTAATGAAACAAGCATCACCACCAAACTTTACCATGTATCCTTTCTCTATCATTTGACCAACACTTAGCAAATTCTTTGAAAGTGAAGGAATGTAAAGAACACCATCAAGTCTTGCTTTCCTATTAGTAGAATGACAAATAGGAATTGAACCAATACCTTCAATCACACACTCACCACCATTGGCCATGTGAATTGCTTTCTTGGCTCCATCATAAGTGACCAAAGAAGTAAAGAACTCCTTGTGACTAGTAATGTGTGAACTAGCTCTACTACCAATCAACCATGAATCTTTGTCACCTTCATTTGATATTGGACTTGAAGAACACATCAAAATAGAATCACCAACACCTAGATCCCCATCATTAGTAGTAAAGTTGATTTGCTTGCTACCTTCATCTCTTTGCTTCTTGAAACATTCATTTGCAAAATGCCCTTTGATTCCACAATAAAAGCATTTCGACTTAGACTTATCTTTCTTTTTGCCAAAAGAAGAAGTCTCACCTTGATCTTGCTCTTTAGACCACTTGCCTTTGCCTTTGCCCTTGAACTTGCCTTTGATGAACATAGCCTCCTCTTCATAATGAGATGTTGATGTAGATCCACCTCCTCTTGATTGAAGCCTATACTCCTCATTCACCAAGATCTCTTCCAAATCCACAATACTTGGCAAAGTCTTTTGAATAGCAAAACTTTGAACAAGATTAGCATGATCATCCACCAAGCCATTAAGTATAACTTGAACAAGTTCTACCTCCTTAATGCTTTCATCAATACATGCTAACTCATCATTGAATGCTTTAACCCTCAAAACAAAAGCACGAGTACTATCTTCCTTCTTTTGCAGACTTTGAAAGATTTGCCTCCTAAGAGTAAGCACTCTTGATGTAGACTTGGATTCATAAAGCTTCTTCAAAGCTTTCCAATCCTCCAAAGATGATGTGCACTTACCAACTTCCATGAGAAGTTCATTGGTAACATTCATCTTAATCATGTGTAGAGCCTTCTTGGCCCTCTTGTCATACCTCACTTGATCTTGTTGTGTTGCTGGTCTCTCCTCCAAACCTACAACAATATCCAAAACATCATTCATCTCAAGAAGTGACTCCATCCTCCCTTTCCACAATGAATAGTTACTTGAGGTAAGCCTATCATTGGCTTCCAACATGACTCCAATTGAGGTTGCCATGTAGCAATGACTTGATCTTCTTCTTTCAACCTGTTCCAATGCACAAAGCACTCTCTTGAATGTCAACAAATGAACTCAAGAAGTCACAGATTTTGTCACAGGTACTGTTGCGGCTATTTTATCTAGGACACGTTTGTCGATAATATTTATGTCCATGAATGGACTCCCTATTTCGTAATGAGACCTACAACCTTTTTCATATTCACAATCTACGTTTAGTTTTTGGATCAGTTTTTGCTGATATAAAAATTTTAAAAAAGGAAAGCTTATCGTCGCTATCCCATTCCCAAAGTTGCTTGGAGTCAACTGTATAATCTAAGAAGTTGTCATCCCATATAAGACCATACACGTTGGAATTTATGGTCTCTGAGTGTGGTTGATTCAACTCTTGTTCCCAATTTCTGAGGTCCATACTTTGGTAGACAATTTAGATGTTCTGCAAAAGAAAAAAAAAATTGGTATTATACCCTCCTGTACATGGTATGACTCTAATTACACATAATATGGCTTAATTTGTCAATGTTTACACGAGTCTTGAATATGCCACCTCGTATTTCAGCTAACTTAGCTGTGTTGTTGCCGTACAAACTTTTTATTACATATGGTCTAGTCCAATGCATACCAAATTTTTGAGGCATTAGCTCGTTCCTAGTGTCATAATACAAGACCAGTTGTCCTTGGCTAAACTTGTAATTCAGGATTTCTATGATGCATTGTTTTCATGATTTTTTTATGGGTCTCTTGATGCACTAAGGAGGTCAATCATTGCTCCATCCAACTCTTGTAAGACATCGACACGCTGTTGGATGGACTCTTTCCTGCCTAGATTATGGGACATCGCCAGTCTTAAGGATGATAGTTATATTTCAATAGGCATGACACATACTTGTCCATATACCAAGAAGAAAGGACTGTGATTCGTACTAGTTTTGTAGGTTACATTGTAAGCCCACAAAGCAGCATATAATTTCTTATCCCAGTCCCTCTTGTTTTTGGCTACTATTTTTCGTAATAGGACATCAGCTACTTGTTTTTACTTTCGGCTTGGCCATTCGCTGGAGAGTGATAAGGTGTACTTTTGCGATGTTTAATCAGTAATTATTTCGTCTAACTCTCTATAATTTTGTTTAGAAATCCTCGATCTGAAATTAGTTCTCTAGGAGCTCCAAATCTACCAATGACTTGCTCTAACATGAATCGTGCCATTTCTTTGACATTCCCTTTAGGCACTGCCTTTCCTTTGACCCACTTAGTAAAGTAGTTTGTAGCTACAATAATATAGTGTTACCAAGATGAAGATGCTGGGTGAATTGGACCTATAAAGACAATCCTCCATTTTTCGAATGGTATTTGAACTTGGACAAGAATGAGGGATTTAGTCCGATTAACCTTGGTCTCTACTGGTTGGAAAATGTCACAAGCTCTAGCATGAGCATGTGCATCCTTAAATAATGTTGGCCACCAATATTCTGCTCTTAAGATTTTATGACTTGTTAGTTAACCAGCAAAGTGTCCTCCACAGGCATAATCGTGACATTCCTCTAGGATGAGATCACACATCTTATATAAATTCCTTCTACTCCTCTTCGATATAGGATTCCATTTATCATGAGAAATTTAAAGCTTGTGTCTGTAGCTTCCGATTCTCTTGAGGGGTCATTGTGTCTGGTGTCTTTAAAGTAGACAGATAGATAGCTAAATTAGCATACCATTCAGTGATCATGGTAATGTCTATTTGCAATAGGTCATGTAAATGATCATTTTTCCAATCACTATCATTGGTCGTAATATTTTCCAACTCACATATGCAGTCATTTGACCTTGTAATCGTGGTGGTTTTCTTTGTAATTCATAATCAAATTCTTGCAATGACAAAATCCATTTCATTAAGTGACCAAGTGGCTCCAACTTGTTCATCATCAGTGTCACTGCTTCACTCTTTGTAAAAAAACATTACTTTCTTGTGTAGTGCCTAAAAAATTAGTGCCTAAATTTAGTAGTGGCATATGCAATTCCTATATCGATCTTCTCGGTTTTTGTAAATTTGAGTTCTACTACATTTAGCTTACGACCAACAAAGTTGATTGGATGATAGACTTAATCCCATATTTGAGCTAGACAACAGTTGAGTAAAATTCACGATCATACATCGGTGTGTTCAATATTGGGCTTTTGCTAAAGTTTCTTTCAGGTTCTGCAAGGATTGTTCACATTCCTCATTCCAATTCCACTCAGAGTCCTCTTTTAGTAATCTAATCACAGGGTATTTTATTGAGATATAGGCCATTATGTAGTTTCTATAATAGCATGTCCCTCCTAAGAAAGATTGTAATTGGGTAACTATGGAGGGTGACATAATGCTAAAAGCATCGCGATCTCTTTTTGATTTGTGGCTGAAAACATTTTTCAAGTATTGCGAAGTGTTCTTTAACAGAAGATGCTCCACATAAATTATCCATAAAGATTTTCAAGTTTCTATCCAAGATATCTTCAAAATCTTCATTCATAAATCTTTGATAAGTGGTTAAAGCATTTGATAAACCGAAAGGCATAACATGATAGGCGAAGACTCCAAAGGCAGTGGTAAAAGTGGTTTTAAGCTTATCTTCTTCGGCAATGCCTATTTGGTTATAGCCAGCAAAACAATCAATGAAAGAGTAGATTTCTCTCCCAGTCAATTCTTCTAGCACTTGGTCTATAAAAGGTAGTGGGTAATAATCCTTTATCATATGCTTGTTTAGTTGCTTATAGTCAACATAGACTCGAATTTGAGGAGAATTCTTTTTTGGTCGTGGGACTATCGGTGAACACCATTCACTATTGTCCATAGGAAAGATCAACCCAGCTTCTTTCAATCGTTCTAATTCCTTTAGTACTCCTTATTTCATGTGAAATGGGAATCTTCGTTGTTTCTGCCTAATGGGTTTTGCATCAGGTTTCAGAGGTATAGTATGCTTCACTGAATCTGGAGGTATTCCTTTCAAATCTAAATAATTCCAAGCAAATATATGCTGATATTTCTTGCACAAGTCCTCATAGGTTTTCTTGTCTTCTAGGCTTAGGTGGGCACCTACTTTGATCTTCCATTGGCTACTGAAGTTCCATCAGGATCACAATCTTGACCGTCTGAATCACTTTGTGTTTCTTGGGTGCAAGTTGTGTTTCTTAACTTAGGAACTTGCAAAAGCTAAGTTAAAAATATTCTATTTAAATATTACTGCACATGGCACTTTCTAGCCTAAAGGCCCAATGTTGGACTTATATGCACAGAATGTCAACTGGTTGTCTGATTTTAATATTTCCGACTCTCTACCACATTCATGTAGCGTTTGGGTTTACTATAGGAGCCTTTTGCCGACTTTTGAATATTCTATGTCATTCCTAGAATCAAGCAACATAGAAACACGAATAAAACTATAGAATTGGATAATGAATGGATGTAGATTAAAGATCGATTATTCAGTGAATCACTCTCAACATAGAATAATTCAACACTTCATTCCTTCATAAATCAAGATGAGGGATCTATGCCAATTCAACGACTCATCTGGATCTTTTAACTTTGATCTTCTTTGTTGATGAAATTGGATGTTCGACTATCTGATGTTGCTCTCTTTCAAGCACCGATGGAGTCTTGTATATGCAGAGAAATACTTATGTACATGGATCCTCAACAGTGCTTAAGCCATGATCCTTTCATTGTTTGGTTATAAGTGTTGATGCCATGACTCAAAGGCTAGCCCTAAACTATGCCTTAATTATTTCTCTCTCCTCTCTATGGGCTTTCTCATAAATTTATTCACTTGAATCAACTCACCTCAACTTCTTTAGAAGGTGTGAGACTATTTGTTTATAGAATTTCAAAAACTGAGAGTTTTTTCTTTTCAACCTTTTTTTTAATCCCAAAAGTGCTCCTTACTACAGAATCTCAAGCTTGAAATTGCGATATGTTTGGTCTCAAAACCCAAAAAAAATATGTAGGCACCTTGCTCTCGTTCTTAGTAACACATTAAGATTGTTGAGATCAAAGTAGATACAAAGCTTGCCATTTTTCTTGGGCACCACCACAATGGACGATACCCAATCCTCATGTTGGACTTCATAAATGAAGCCAACATCAAGCAGCTTCTTGATATCCTTGTCGATTCATTCTCTATAATTAGGGTTACAATAGTAAGGCATAGCCCAAACAGGCTCCCTTTGTGGTTGCGGCAGTTGGATGACAACATTGTCTAGTGTGATATTTTTAAAGTGTTGTGGAAGATCAAAACATGGTTTCACAAAGTTCTCAAGAGCTTTGGAAATCATTGATGGAGTCTGGCTTCCGAATCTAGATGCTCTTTTGTTCGGATTGGCCTTTTGAGGTTCTGACAATGGTTGGATGGGTTATTTAAGCTCTACACGCATTTGTTTTTGTCTCTTGGTTAGTTTTGTATTGATTATTTTCTGATTGTTAAACCGATGTTAAATATTTTGTGGAGGCAGTGTGATTGCTAGTCAGATCAACTCTTCATCAATGACCTCGTAGACTTCATCTGGAAGCACTTACCATTGGTAGACTTGGGTTTGGGCCTATAGTCCACTGTGTTGACTACCTTGGAGGTAAGTTGGATATGAGCCATAGGGTCTGGGGACTTAATCTCCTTTGGAGTCGTTTTAGGCGCAAATCATTTATTATCAAGATAGTGGAGGACTTGTTCGTCACTCATTTTCTCTTCATTCATCAAAAGAATTCCATCTTCCAAAACATGGGCTGTTAGAAACAATAGTTTTGTCAGGACACCAAGCGATGGAAATAGGATGGGTGTTTCAATGTCAGTAGAAGATGATAAGGAGATGGGTGTCTTCTTCGATGGTCTCTATGAGGCATATGTTGAAGTAAGCACAGTCCACTGTTGCTAATGTGTGACCCTAATTGATGAGTGCATATAGTGTCCTTTCGTCAAAATTGGAATACTGTCGGATGCATCATATGTTGTGGATGACCAGTCATCATAAACCTTGGCGGGCTTAATGTGGCCTGTAGAGTCAACTTTGACTCTTTTCATTATTGTCGAAGGTTATCTTACTTTGCTTCCAATCCTAAATGACACTTGCCATTTGTAGACATGGTATACCAAGAAGGATTTATATGTATGTGCATCGTCTAGTAGGTCTAGGATAACACATTCTATGGTGAACTTGACTCGTGTGATACGAACTGCTCTCATCTTATAGATGAGAATCTGCTTAGGTTTAAGGATTTCTTTAGTTGCTTGAACTTCAAGAGGTTCATATGAAATTTATTCGGGTATAGGACCATTAAATTTCTTTAAGAGAGTTACACGGAATATATTGTGGACTTTAAGTAAAAGGTAATGCAAGCTTGCACATAACTTCACTGATTACTTGTCTTGATTTTGAATGGTCCATAGTATCTTTGGGCTAGCTTGGGATACAGCTTCTTGCCCTTCTTATCCCGAGTCTCTCTTTTCAAAATTTAGGATAACTAAGTCTCAAGATAGTCCTAAGGTAGTTGACGCCCTCAAGATGTTTTTCTTCAATAAGTTATTAAGTGAACAAGTATCTAAGGCCTTAATGGTCCGTCTTAGCAAATAAATCATTCCTAGGAAGTAATGTTTTCATACTTTAAGGGCATTGATAACCGCTTAGAAGTTATTTCTCATATATGTCGAATTGTAATTCAACATATCGCCATAGTTTAATTTGCATATAATATAAAAGCTTAAATCAACAGCACATGTCATGAATGATTAAAACAAGCAAAGAAAAAGAACTTGATGGTATTCGAATCAAAATAATTCTTGATACAGCTTGATATTGACCACTCTATTTGATGTTTTTGTTTAAAACATCTGTGGATCTACACTTGAAGCATTTTTTTGGTCCTAATGGACAATCAATATGGTTAAGAAAATACTTCCTTTGATTTACTAGTGTGGCCTTCAAAGATCGAATGACCATGACTAACTTTGGGTTGTATGTTCCTTGTACATGAGGCTTTTTGATTCTTTGCATGTATGCTTCCAATGTCTCATCATCAAATTCTTCATCATGCTGAGCATGAGTCTTGGTCTTCTTGATTCTGTCCATGCGATTTAAGCTTCTTGATGCAAAAGGTCTCTTGAACAATGGATGGAGCTCTTTGATCTTCTTTTTATTTCTACTTCCATTTCGATGACTTTCCTGCAACTCAATTCTTCTTCTTCTCAGATGAGAAGATGACGACTTTGCTGATGTAGATGGAGATGACGATATCAAAGGAGAAGAGCTTGGAGCACTTTGTGAAGAGCTGGTCATCTTTGTTGGAGCAAAAGCACCTTCTTGAAACACAAATTTTGGAAACTACAATTCTTGTGGCATTGGGTTGGAAACAAATAAAAATCTGAAGATCTAACTCTCTAGGATCACCTAGTTGTAGATGGTTTTCTATTGCATTGAAAAAGTCTTGTAAGAAAAAGAAAAAGAGATAAGAGCAGATGGGAAGTCAATTCGAAAGTAAAGATGTAGAGTTCAATGGGTTGGTATCTACTTTATGCAAAAGAAAGAAACCCTCACAAGAAATTCACAAAATGTAAAACCTTAGCCCTGATACCAAAATGTGAACTTCAAGGGAGGGCTTCCTTACAATCTTTAGACCCATAAACTTATAGACTTTACTTTTATATAGAACAAGTCTTGAATCGTCTTGAATGAAATCAAACTTAGGCTTGAAAATAAAACTTGAAAACAATGAATCACAAAAATTCATGCATGAAATTATTCACATGCAGCAAAAGCATTGAGGGGTCTAGATCCCCGCCCCCGAAGGATATCTTTTTATTATGCAAAACCGATTGGCCTTTGCCAATTACATATACATTGGATTCCCAAAAGGTCATATAAAGTGGGATATGAACTTGGTTCCTTTCAATGGACTTGTTTCCAAATATAGCTTATGAAAAGCATAGTATTTTCTTCACAAAACTTAATTCTTTCAACATGCAATGATGAAGAATTCTAGAACCTTAACATGCAACTGGAAGTAAGCAAACTATAGTTACATGCAAAGCCAGTCATCAGAGTAATGCACACATGCAAAAGTTTAGAAGAACTTAATGCATGCATGCATCCAGTTTTTGGTGTGTTTGGTAGTGGAAATCATGGATCAGGATCATAAGATCATTATGGACAGTTCTTGACCTGTGGAAGGCCGAGTATGGGGGGAAAAGAGATTTGTTTCATAATAAATGAGTTACTGGATTTTTGGTAGTAGTGGGGCGAGTTGGAGGAATGAGCCAGTTTAGTTTATGTTGAAATGGATAGTGAAAAAGGAAGGGAGAGAGAGAGAGAGAGAGAGAGAGAGAGAGAGAGAGAGAGAGAGAGAGAGAGAGAGAGAGAGAGAGAGAGAGAGAGAGAGAGAGAGAGAGAGAGAGAGAGAGAGAGAGAGAGAGAGAGAGAGAGAGAGAGAGAGAGAGAGAGAGAGAGAGAGAGAGAGAGAGAGAGAGAGAGAGAGAGAGTGAGAGAGAGAGAGAGAGAGAGAGAGAGAGAGAGAGAGAGAGAGAGAGAGATCCAATAGGATTTGAGATTTCAAAGCCTCCAATCCAAATTTGGCATAACTTCCTTGAGCCAAACTTCAAGCTCCTCCTCCAAAGCACCTACACATAATAACAAACAAAGAGGACGAACTAGAGAGCATAATCCTATAATCCAGCTCTTCATAGGGAGGCACATTTCTTCTTATATAGAGAGTGGAGAAGCATTCCAAAGCGAGTGAGGTGTCAAGTACAAGTGCATGAGGTGTGTGGAAGAGTCCAAATAAACTAAAGATGAAGTGGAGTGGATGGGTGAGGTGTACTAGTTTGTGTGAGTGAATGGGTTAGGTGTACAAGTTTGTAGGAGTTGTTAGGATGAATCGGAAATTGAAGTAAGGGTGTAGGAAGACGTTCCATTCTAGGTGTGAAATAGCCCAGAAGACATGTGGCAAGGTAGGTGGAAGTAGTTGGCACAAGGTTTAGAATTGGCCTCGTCTTAAATATGGATTTTCATTGTCACAACTTGGGAATTCACCCCAAGTGCAAACTTACTAGGGAAAGAGCCAAAGTATATGCCCATCTTATTTTGCATAATAATCATTAATTCATTGGCACTTTTTCTTTCTAGAGGTTGCCCATTCTCAATCATGGTGGATAAGGTCAATAGGGTGATCAATCCCTTGGCCTGGTCTCAATCTTTATAGACTCCTCTGGGCCTCCATTATAGACTTAGAAATAAGCCTTCTTTATAGACTTCTCTTGGCCTTCATTATAGACTTAGAAATAAGATTCCGTTGTTAATAGCCTTTAGCTTAGAAAGCTTCTTGTTATTGTTCTTGTCCTTCAGGCACTTTCATGAGTGCCTGCACATATCTTCAAAGAAAGGTGAGTCCTTAAACTTAGAAGGTTTCTTAGTCTTGTTCTTGTTCTCACTTTCATGAGTACCTTCACATACCTTCAAAGAAAGGTCAATTTTCATACCATTAGACATGGCTCAATAGAGGTTCTTAGTTCTACAGGTAGTAATACTTGACGTAGGAGTGCCCGTATCCACACTCTCAGAAGAAGGGTGTGTATATGCTCTTATAAGGACATTCACCGATTCTATACCCTTCCTTGCATCCATACCATCCATAAATTCTCCCACCTTGGCACTGAGGTTGGGCAGCGTATGTCGCAAAATATTCGATGATAACCAGATCAATTTATGGCTCATCCGGTCCATACCACTACTATTGCTCAAGTGGGGTGGAACCCCGTGCTCTGTTGCAGTTAAGTTCACCTGGGCTACTTGATTATTAGTTGGTCCCGGTGGTGTAGGTAATGCCATGTGCTGCTGATTCATTGGAGCTCCAAACTGCAGTGTCGCATTCGGTGCCCCTTGGTGGTATGCATAAGAGGTCTCGTATTAATTTCTTTCTCTTTTGTTGAATAATCCGGGGGTTGAATAGGCAAAACGTTGTTTCATGCGATGACTCGTTGCACAGATGACAATACCGATGTGTCAGTTTGAGATTTTGTTTCAAACTGGACACTCATTTGCTGTATGGTTTTGTGTACAAATAGGACACCATACATTCTCTCGTCATGAATACTATAGTTGATTCTGATCAGGTGCATTAGAAGATGATGCTACAGTACTTTGAAAAGCCTTTAGTTTTTGGTCAAATCAGGCTGTCAATTGTTCCATTTGTCGTTTGTGGAGTTTTGTAATCTGATCCATCAAAAATAAGTTGGCATGGGAACTTCCACGACATATATTTTTTTCTCCTCATATTCTCTGGTGGAATTCGCATCGAAAGGTTTTTGGTGTAGAACTTCCATGCACATTTGTTGTCAAAAATTTGGCTAGGTTCGGGCCTTGATGTGAACAAATTCTATTGTTATGCCAATTTCATTTTTTTCGTCCAAAATTGCGAGTTTTGGCCATTTCACTTCATCAAAAGGCCAAAAAAGACATTTTGGAGACAATTTTTTTAAATTTTTTTCAAATGGTCAAATGGCCCAAAACCACGCCGTAGCGTGGAACCCTATATATATATATATATATATATATATATATATATATATATATATATATATATATATATGTATGTATGTATGTATGTATGTATATATGTCTATATTTTGTCTCTGTAACGTCTTTTTGGCCTTTTGATGAAGTGAAATGGCCAAAAATCGCAATTTTGGGCTAAAAAAATGAAAATTTAGCCTCCGGGAAGTGTTTTTTTCCCCTAACACTCTTTTTGGCCTTCTGATGAAGTGAAACGACTAAAAATCATCATTTTGGGCCGAACAAAATAAAAATTTGGCCTCTAGGATATGTGTTGGTTGTTTTTTTTGGGCGTGATTTTCATCTTTGAGAAGACCTGATTTCTATGCCTTACCATGATTTCAAAGAGAGAAAAAAAAGTCACTTTAAGATATAGTAGGCTGAAAATTTGGGCTGTTTGACCAATATTTATACTTTTGCTTAAAACTACATTTCTATCTATAAAAAAAATATTTATATAATATCTCACTTATTTTCAAAATTAATAAATGTACATATTATATCTAGATTGCAATGCTAATCATTTATAGTGTTACTTGAACTTAAGCTCATCATTGAAAAGACATAATTACATTATAATAGTAAACATTTAACCAAGAAAGAGTGAGAGTATTAATAGAATTAGAGAGACTATTTGTTACGTAGCAAATATAATCAAAAGGGGATAGAGAGAATGAGCAAAAGTGAAAGAATGTATAGAGAGACTATACATATATATATATAGAGAGAGATAGAGTCAAAGGTGTGCACATGGGTGTGGTTGTAAGAAAATATCGTTGAGAGTTGGACTCATGTAGAAAGGAATAGTTGTAGTGAAAAGTAGGTTCACATGTGTGGTTGTAAGAAAATGTCGTTGAGAGTTGGACTGTAGAAAGGAATAGTTGTAGTGAAAAGTAGGTTCACAATGTATGCTTGGGTAAATAGGTAAGTTCTCCCCTAGGTGAAGTCTATGTTATGGGTGTACTAGGGGTGTAGTTAATGTTATATTCTAGGGCTATCAAGGCTAGTTATTTCTCTTTGTAGTATTAATGTAGGGTTAACATTAAGAAGTGTATCATGTGGGTCCACACTCTAATATTTGAATTTGCCATGTCATATGGACCATCCCACCTCATTTGTCACATTTTTATTGGTACACATGGCATCATTAACATACTAATTATAATTAGTGAAGAGGCCCTTTCTTAGTTCAAAAAGGTCCTAATGCACACTCGCCATTAGCCTGTTTGCAAGAATTCAAAAATCTGAACCTAAAAATGAACAATGTCCACTCCATTTGGCGTCCAATCAATGGATCTAGCCATACATCAGAAGAGAGAGTGCATTCTTCTTCATCCTCTTGGCAATGGCGACTATTGCTCCGTTGAAGCGATGGATCAAGCCTAAGGTTTGTGTTGCAATCCATCTGTGTTTTCCTGATGCTCTATCACTTTGATCTTTGTTTCTAATTCAGCAGCGGCAGAGGCAATGTTAACTCTACATTAATCCTACAAAGAGAAATAACTAGCCTTGATTATAGAGGTTGTTTTGGGCAAAGATTATATGGATTTTTGTCGTCTTTGGATAGTCTCTTAGCATTTTCAAGCTCTCTTTTCTGTCAGCCAATGCTATGAGTTTGCTCACGCCTAAATTAGTTTAAGAATGTTGCATTGCGTTGGACTTTGACTTTGAGAATCGGATAAAGTTTTGCTGCTAATTCATTGCAACCAAAATCAGCCAAGAGAAATGGCAGAAATATTATGCATTTTTAAATTGACTGTTCTAACTCTCTCAATAAATAGTACTACTAAATTTGTAATCACATTTGCTGCATTTACTTACCATTGTCACTTTTGTGCCCTCTCTCAGAATATGGTCTTTATATAGAACTTTCAGAACACATTACTAATGTGGAATCTGTATTCTTTTTTAATCAAAAATAAAATGCTGGTTTCACAACAAAAATGCTACTCAAATTGAGATTAATTGATAAGTGCAAGTGTATCCCCAGTTTTTAATAGTTCATACAACAGTCGACGCGGTCTATGCGGTTTCATAATCGTGCGCAATCTTTCTAGTAATAACAGCATTGCATATCAAATGGGAAATGTTGTAGATTACCCAAAAAAGATTCTCGTTAATATTTTATTCTTACAGCCAGTTTATTAAATGCCCATTAGTTTTTTATCCTCAAATGTTTTTACACTTGAAATATACTAAGAACTTAATTTTCATGAAAATTTGTACATGGAATAGAAATTTAGAAGCGATTTATACACATTCAAATATTTTATTATATTTTGGAACAATGTTATAACACAAAATTCATTAAAATAACCTAAGATGTAAAAGTCTTACAAGTAAAAAACTTATAATCCAAAACAAACTGATTTAACAAAATGCTTACAGAACATTCTTTTTAGCTAAAATTAAATTTTATAATAGATTATATCTTTTGATTGTGTTTTCTCAGATTTGAACTACTAACTAAAAATTGTCTCTCATTTGGATAATGTCAAATCCATATTGTAAATAAAAGATAAAACATCATGTGTGATATCATCCAAACAATGAGCAGTGATGAGAAAAATTAGTAGTTGGAGTTTTATAAACTTATTTTTATAGGTCGAGAGTAAAGAAAATCCAATAACTATTTCAATCTACTGTACCATAATCTTTTGTAATAGAAAAACACGTACAATGATGAGAAAACAATTTCCTTGTTCTCTCTCTCCGGTCTCTCTTCTCTCTCTCTCTCTCCCTCTCCTCTCTCTCTCTCTCTCTCTCTCTCTCTCTCTCT
>MU831681.1:0-121200 GCA_029204225.1 Diphasiastrum complanatum
CCCTTGAAATGTGAGCCACATGGGCTCAACCATGTTTCTTGAGTTTCTTTTTGGAATCACAACTTGAGAAGGTCTCTCCTCCTCAATCCTTGCCACACTTGAACCTTGAGAAGGACTCTCCTCCTCAATTCTTGGCACACGTAAACCTTGAGATGACTCCTTAAGATCCTCTTCATGATGCTTCTTCTTGATGGAAATCCGAGACCTCCATGTCTCATAATGATCATAACAACTATGACCATACAATATGCACTTCCTATGATTATCAAGATTACTTATGCTAGAAACATAAGTCCAAAAATCACCATAACTTGGCATGATTTTCCTAAAATTGAAATCAAAAGCTATTTCCATCTCAATAAGGCTAACGACTTGCTTATGGATATAAGTGTCTATTTTGGATGCTTCACTTATTCTCATAAGAAGTTTACAACTTGCCTTTAAGATTGAAAAGTTACAATTTTTATCTTTATGAACGAACACATCATTCTTATTGAAACCAAAAGATCCTATATTATGAAGACATTTCCATTTCCTTGACTTCATAACTAATGTAAGCTTACAAGCATTATGCAAATCTGAAAAGATTATCGAGAGACTTCCAAGTGGGAGATTGGGTATATTTGAGAATCCCGAAGGATTCAAGTGTAATGTGTATCGGCAAGCATTATAAGTTGTCCCCTAGATATAGAGGACTATTAAGATCTTGAAAAAGATTGGATTCTTAGCTTACCAATTAGAACTCCCGGATGGATCTCAAGTGCATCCCGCATTTCATGTTAGTCGTCTCAAAAAGAGTCTACGTGAAGGAGAGCATCTTGGATCTGGAGACCAATTGGACCTGTCAGATGAATCGGGTGTACCTCATCTTGAACCCAAAAAGATCTTGGATACAAGAACTAAACGATTGAGAAATCGTATAGTTACCGAGCATCTAGTTCGATGGAGGGGATGTGTGGACGATGACGATTCCTGGGAACAGGAAGGAAGCTTAAGGAGGAACTTTCCCAGTTTTAAGTTCTGAGGACAGAACTTGAATGAGGGAGAAGAATGTCATGCCCATGACTGGTCTTGGGTAGCGTAAGGGACCGGTAGACCAACAACCCGTAAGTTAATTGTGACTATAAGGGAATTGGGGCCCTTATGTGTACATGGTCATAATTAATGGTTGTAGGCCTAAACACATGGTGGTGGAGTTGGTATGGGTCTATCAGTGAGTCATTAGGGAACTGGATGACGTGGCCCAATAGGCTGCAGAGGTGTCCAGTGACAGTGCACTACTAGTGGTGCATGGGCCTTGGAGGGTATAAGTATACCTGCTAGGCTCTCACTAGTCTATGCTTGATTTTGTGATTAGTAGCTACATGCTACTGGTGTGACTCCTCTTTCCATGACTCAGATTGATCCATAGCTTGGGGGCTAGATCAGTTTGATCTAGGTTTGGTTGGGTTGGTTTATCCACCACCTGTTCCCTTGTGTTGTTGCTTTGTATGGTATGCTTAGGCTTGAATCCTGTAGTGAGGACATTATACACGCAAGGTTCCAAATCTCTCTCACTTATTAACTAGGGTTAGGGTTGCCTCGGGATCCGCAAACCCTCCAACATTAGCTTTATTTAATGGCTCTCATGATAGACACCTATTAAGAGGCTAATATCTCATCAAGCGACAAATAATTGAACACACACACACACACACACACACACACACACACACACACACACACACACACTTACACTTCATCATAATTATTTTGAAAACAACTCCAAGATTTATTTTGGAGAACCCAACATTCCACCTTAGATTGGGCTAGAGCAATCAATTCATTGATAATTGACAAAGTTCTAGGTTATTAATTTCATATCATACCCAATAGTGGTAGCATTAGCTAGGCTATTGTTGTTCGTTTATTTTGATCACAGTTGGTTGTCAATAGTCTTTTTTCTATCTCCCCAACAGTGGTATTAGAGCAAGCTTATCTCCAACATAGAATCTTCACCAAACTAAGCCAATAAATAGAAAGGAAGTCCACATCTCAAATCTATAAAAGGAGACCATTTCATTTATATTGTAGCATTTTCTACTTTTCATTCTAATAATTTTTGTCAATGTTCAACTCTCTCTCTCTCTCTCTCTCTCTCTCTCTCTCTCTCTCTCTCTCTCTCTCTCTCTCTCTCTCTCTCTCTCTCTCTCTCTCTCTCTCTCTCTCTCTCTCTCTCTCTCTCTCTCTCTCATTTTTTAGCTTCTCACTTGTCCTTCATGGTGTTATTACTCGTTTTTTAAATGATCTTTTGGTGAAAGTACTGTACTTTAAGACCATAAACGGATCTTAGAAAGATCCACAAGAGTGATTATTTGCTTGCTTAACAATCTATCAAAAAACTAGTCATCAAAAAGTTGATCTAGATTGACAAACAACAAGCATTAACAATCAAAAGCAATGATCAAAATTGAAATCTGAGCCCACACGTGTGAACCATAGGCTAGGGTTATTGTGATAAAAAAAGAAATGTCACCTCTTCCCAACTAGTTTGTTTTTCTTTTTGCCTTGATATTGACAAAACTTTACAACCATTCTCATTAACAAACATAAGATCTTCCTTTGGAATAATGGTGATAGCTTACTCTATTGACACAGATGCACATCCCAATAGAATCTGCCAAATGTTTACACTATACAAACAACAATAGTCATATTATGGTATTTAAATGTCTATCTAAGGTTTTGTTTTAGAATTAATATTGAAAACACCTCCACTTGCAATTTATATTCAAGAAAACTTCTACATTGTTATCCTCTTTCGTTGATCTAAGCTTGTCTACAATGTCAGTTCCCTCTCCCTCAAAAGTTGTTGCACTCTTAAAAAAAATGACTCATTGTTTACTCAAATCTATGCTAAAGTCTTTTATTAATTTTACTATTATTTCCCCCAATGAAAGTATCCAAGTTTAAGAAATGTTCTTTGTAAATGAAAAGAGACCATTTTTTCTCAAACTTGAAATAGCCTTCTGTGCCTTCCAAAAAGTGATTTTCCCCAAATTTTCGTAGGTGGATCTCATTAGACAAAATTCCTCTTCATTCCTAGATAGCCCTTTATACCCACTCTTGAAATGAGCACTTGAAAAAGTTATGAGCTATAACCATGTGCCTTCATATTCTTCTTTCTACTTTGGCCCTTTCTGGTATCACAATGGAATTTGGCAAAACTCTGCCCCCCTTGTGTTTACAATGAATTGTAGAAATCAAAAGGTGCACCTTTTAGTTGGTAAGGACCAATAAAAGGTAGGCTCAAGGAATATTAGAAAAGTATGATATCTTTTGTTGTGAGCTAGGTGCAAATTTAAACAATAACCTATTTTCAGAACAATAAGTTATATGCCCCTAGTCGTAGTCAAGTAGGAGCAAACTTTTGTTGCGGTCCTTGAAGACCTCTTTCAAAATCTAGACAAAGGACACACGAATACTAAGTGCTTCTTGATAAGGCCTCATGTAAGACTTTTGTGTACATCCCTGAAATCTATAACTAGTATGCTACCCAACCAAGGAGGCATAGATTCACAAAAGCCATCCCCATACTAATTAGCTACACTTATTTTATATATATTGTCATAGTACATCTTAGCTCACAACCATATTAATCCACTTTGGTGGCATTACAAAAGATTACACTCACACACTTTGCAATTCCTAGTGGTGGTTAAGAAAAAGAAGGTGGATGTTTGGTGGACGGATGCTCTTCTCATTTTGCATGTATGTTTGGTGGATGGATGCTCTTCTGATTTTACATGTGACAGCTTTGCTCAAAGGCATAGGTGAAAAGTAATTAGAATATGATGAGTTCAAATTCCAATAAGATGATAGATAATGATCATTGATGTGTTGTATGCCTTGCTTCCCTTGTGGGTTACTTAATCTCGCGTGCTAGTTATCATCCTACAAACGAACATGGATTTTGCGAGAGTGATTGGTATTGGATAAGAGATTTAATAATTATTTAAAACTTCAATCAAGGAAGACAGTGGACACGACTCTTGAGAAAGAAGAGATGTCTGAGTGAGATAGACGATCGATGGCACCTGAGATTCTGTCAGCAAGGAGGACGACTCAGGGGAAGAGAGATCTTTGTTGCCACATGGAAGGCAGCACGTGGCAAGCGCTGTGATAAGACCTGCATAGTGCAATCGTTTGTTGCACTTGCCCAGCTCTGACTACGACTAGCGACAGCCCTCTGCGTGTGTGTGTGTGTGTGTGTGTGTGATAAAGAGACTGTGTGTGAAAAGAAAGAATGTGTGTGTGTGTGTCTGTGTGAAAGAAAAGAAAAAAAGAGTGTGTATGTGTGTGCGTGTGACTGAGTGAAAGTGTGTGATAGTGTAAGAGAGCGAGAGAGCAAGCAAAGACTTAGTCCAATTCTCAGCTGAGATTGCAGATTGCAGTCTACTTCTGAGCACTCGTCTGCTTCTCAACACTCAACCCATGAGCGTGACTCAGTGATGGATCACAAATGCGCCTGCTGTGCATTACCTTGAGAGGACGGATCTGTTGATAATGGGACGAAAAGCGTGATCGGTGTCGAAAGCGTGAGACTCGAGAGAGAATGGGAAAGTTGAGTGGCCATGATCACACAGCAGTCATATGGAGACAGAGAGAGAGAAAAGGAAGAGAAAAAGTATAGAAGCTTAGTAAAGCATGATCAGAGGTTGCAGGACAGTGACCAGTAGTAGTGCAACAACAAGCATGAGAGAGGAGCCGTAGTGCAACAATAAGCATGAGAGAGAAGCCTGCTGCCTGATCACAGGTTGCAATACAGTGGGCAAGGCGCAATTAGGCAGTAGCGATAGTGGAGTACAGCGGGCAGTACATGTACTGCAACAATAACAACAACATATGCCATATGGCATATGCTCACAAGTCATGAGAGAGAAAAGAGATGCCATGAGATGGCAGTTTGCACATTGCCACATTGCAGTTCAATTTGCAATCCACTTATCCAATTCATGTGGGCACCTGGCAGCTTTCATCCTCAGGGCTCAGGCCATGGAGTGTATGATCTCCAGGCCATGTAGTGTATGATCTCTCTGCACGCAGTACTATCACGTAGTACCTCCAAAGCTTCAAAAGCAGCTGCCTCTGAAAACCTACAAAACCTACCTCTCTCAAGTTTCAATGACAATTTACAGAACCAACAATGATTCCGTAACACATGCATTGAAAGCTTTAACTTTTTGAAACCAAACTTCAAAGAGAGAGGACTCAGGACTCACTGGAGTCTGGACCTTGGTGACTGGTCCTGCTGCCTGCAGTTTGTTTTGTGTTTGCAAGAAATTGCAAAAAGGCACGTTTTGCCTTTCACTAAAGGTAAAAGCTGGAGTAAAGATTAACTCCAACACTTCCCCTTAAGCTTAACTCCTAGGATCTTGAATGAGGCTTAATAAGTTGCATAATTTAACATGCTTTTCCCTCGACAGAGGTTTAGTCAAAATATTAGCCAACATATTATCAGTATGACAGTAACTTAATTCGACAATCTTGTTCAGAACTTTCTTTCTAAAAAAATGAAATTGAACTTCAATGTGTACAATTCTAGAGTAAGTTGATGGGTTTAAAGATAGAGCTATACAGCTCTGATTGTCACAGTAGAGTATAGTTGGTTTGAGTTGAGGGAACATCAGATCTTGAAATAATCTTCCAAGCTAGATAATTTCCTTCATTGTAGAGGTGGCTGCAACATATTCGAACTCTGTGGAAGACAAAGAAATGTATATCTGCTTTCAACTATTCCATGAAATGGGTCTTCTACTAGAAAGCATAAGTAGCCAAAAGTGGATTTTTGTGTGTCTACATCTCAGAGTTGAAATAAGCATGTAAAGTTAGAGCGTCCTCTGTATTTCCATCATAACACAGAGCATAGTGTTTTGTGGCTTAAATGTATCTTAGTAATCTCAGTAGAGTCTTCTAGCGAAGTAGGCCAGGATTCGACATAAATTGTAATAGTGTGTTGACTGCATAGGCTAGATTAGGTCGAGTGTAGACCATGGCATACATGATCGATCGAACTACTGATTGATAGGGGTATTTGCACATCTCCTTCTCTTCTTCAGTCGTTTGGCACATGTCCTTTGATAGTTTGAATCCTGGATCCATAGGCGAGTCTGTCGACTTGCAGTCTTCCATGCCCTACCTGTAAAGTATGGTAGTTAGATACATTCCTTGGTTTATTGCAATAATTCTACTTGCTCTGTCTCTAGATATCTCGATCCCGAGGAGGTAATGCACTGGGCCTAAATTGGTCATTTCAAATTTCTTTGACAATAGCGATTTTGTCTCATGAAGTAACTGATTCGAATTGCTGATAATCAGAGAGTCATCAACATATAGAGCTATTATAACATAGCTTGGACCTATGTGTTTGAGATAAACATTAGATTCAGCAGAGTTTGGAATGAGGTCGTGCTGCAACAAGAATCGATTGATTCTACCGAACCAAGCCCTTGGAGCTTGCTTTAGCCCGCAAAGAGCTTTCTACATCCTACACACCTTGTGTTCTTGCCCTTGAAGGACGTAACCTTTGAGTTGATAGACGTAGATGTCTTCTTGTATGTATCCATTTAGAAATGTTGTTTGAACATCCATTTGCTGAACTTCCAGATCTTCGGTAGCTATGATAGCAAGTAAAGATCGAATTGACTGAAGTCTTATGACTGGACTGAAAGTCTCAGTGTAGTCAATCCCATAGGTTTGTTCATATCCTTTGACGACTAGTTGAGCCTTCCATTTAGTTATACAACCATCTGGATTGAGTGTCATAATCTTTGATGCCATAACTGGGCATTTGAAGTGCTCACATCAATAGAAAGTGCATACTCATGACTCAGAATGTACAAGTTACCTTCTCTGTTAGCAAAGAGGATTTCATTATGATCTTTATCCAAAATAGTACATTGCTTTGAATTGAACAAGGCTCTACAGTTCTGATTAATGAGCTTGCTGATAGAAAGTAGATTCTTTGTCAGCTTGGGTACATAAAGTATGTTCTTAAGCAATGTTGAATTACCATTTGAAAGATGAAGGCGTTTGGAACCTTGGCCTTCAATTTGATGTGTACTGGAGTCACCGAAGTAAATGTACTTCAAATCTACTAGTGTGAGTTCTTTGAATAGGAACTTACATGGAGTAGGTGCTAACAAGCACAAGAATTGAGATACCATAGCAAGACATCTCTACATTGTTGATCATCCTGTACCATTAGCAGTGTTGGGTCTTCATGAGAGGTTATGATAGAATCAGATCCTCCCTCCTGTTGCATCTTCTTCTTTGCTTCATTGTGCTTGAGAACTCGACAGTCCTTGATGTCGAGATTGGTCTCATGCAATACTTGTAGAAGAGTATGGTTTTAGGCTTTTGATGTTCTCGATTGTGATGTTATGATTGCTGGTCTGAATCAATCTACTCAGCTTTGGTCTTCTTGTCCTTCGAAGATTTCTTCTTCTGGAACTGTTGCTTATTCGAATAGAGGACGATTGCCTTTGTATTCAATACAGATAAGCTTTTTTTTCTCACTTCTTCCTGCAATAAACTTGTTGTCAACTTTTGTAGAGACAGGTCAGGAGCATTGCTCAGGAGCAATACTAAGTTGTTGTAAGAGGGACGAAGACTGGGTAGAAGAGACATGTTAGCATCTTCATCCAATATTGGTGAACCTATTGCAGCTAGCTTATTGACCAGTTGTTTGAACTCATTCAGATGATCAGTGACTGAGGATCCTTTACTCATCTTGAGCGACATGAATTTCTTTCTCAGAAAGAGACGAGTTGACACATCTGTTGTTTCATATAAACCAGAAAGAATGTCCCATGCTTCTTTGGAGCCGAAACAATGTGCTACATGAGCTATTTGTGAATCTTTAAGATTCAGATATACAATGGCAAGAGCTTTGCCATCCTTGGTTTCCCATGTGGTCATCATGTCAGGTTCAGCCAGCTTGGCTATGGAACCGTTCATGTATTCCCAAAGTTCTTTCTCAATGAGTATCACCTTCATTTTGAATCTCCACATGTGGAAATCATCACTGTTGAACTTATTGATCAAACGAATTTCTAAAGATGTACCTTCCATGATGAGTGATCTAAAAAATTGTAAAATAGTCTTTGATACCACTCTGTTGGGTTTATATGAAGCGGAATGATTATATTTGAATATACTATTTATCAGCTCTGATACCACCCTTGCTAAACGCGATGTTCAGTCAAGGGAAAAACTCAACATTAAATTATGATAGGATCTTTACCAATATATTGATTCAGACTACTACTTAGATTGACTAGAGGAATATCTTTGTAGGTGTCGAAGACAACCATGAAGGGAGCGAAAAAGTTAGGCGTCTATGACAACCATGCTTCCTTCGAATTTCAAATGAGTGGTGGAACGAGTATCAATACACGAGAGAGAAATTATCAGAAAGCATTCGACAGTGAAACACACATAAGAAAATAGAGAATTTGTATTAAGTTGTTGTGAATACAACGATCAGATCACGATCTTGTGCCCGAGAATGGTTGACAGTAGTAGCGCACTATGTGATGTGGTCTTACTATGCTAGTTACATATTGAATCTATTTCTACTTCTTGAATTACTTTCACTCTCTCTAAAATCTCTGGTCCTTTGGAATCAGATAGTCTGATATAAGGGAATTCACGAAGGAACTCTGATTCATGCTACCACTGACTATTGACTCTGCATACTCTGATATGAATCATTCTATTTTGTTACTGATTTATTGTATGTATATACACATCAGTTGTAGTCGTCGTGAAGATTACAATTGTGCAAGTAACAATCGTGAAGTGGTGCAGTTACTGCACAGTGAACAGTGACGTAGTCTGAGTCTGCAGTGTACAGAGCAGATGATGAGCTCCATATTGACTAGTGATAGTCGACAATTATTGAAGGTGTCGAATGAGTCGAGTCGACTTGTTCGCCCTTGAAAAGATGTCGATGAAGTCAAAGTCGTCGAAAGACTTCGGTTGAGTCGCTGAAGTCGACATCGGTGAAGAATATCGTAGTGCTCAAGAAATGAGTTTAGAGAGTAGGAGTGAAGATTAACTCCAATACTCCCCCTTAAGCTTAACTACTAGGATCTTGAATGAAGCTTAATAAGTTGCATAATTTAACATGCTTTTTCAATATTGGCATTAGAGGCAAAATAGGCAAGTACACTATAAGGGAAGCTCCTTAGATCCTGCTTACAAATCATAGACACAATGGTAACACACTATGGAGAAACCACCCAACCAAGTAGAAGCATCCAATCAAACTCTAGAAGCCTCATCCCCAAGCCAAGGAACAAGAAGCATGAACATAGAGTGAAAGCCTGGCAATGAATCCAAAACCATGATGAGGAGTAGGGCGAGTTTGGACCCAACATCTTCACTTTTTGCTTCTCTTCCATTATTTGATATAACATCTTGCTTTATTGAGATTTCTACATCTCAAAGTTCAAGTGAGGCAATCCTAGATTTGTATGATACCTCTTGTATGGACATATTTCATGTCTTTAATGGCTTAGATATATTTCCAAATCATTTTGAAAAGTGGTTTTGTCATCAAATGTATGTTTTGGATTTGGTAAGAGCAAGAATGAGTTTGTTACTCATAGTGCGAAAAATCATGTTTTTACATGTTGTAAGGCAATTTGTAAACTTCTCTTGAGATTAAGTGAATCATCCATGGACTCTTGCATCCTTGAGCAAGTATCTAGCCTCAATAAGATCAAGATAGTTTTTTATTTCAAGAATAGATCTATCATGAGAGCCAAAAGCAACTTGGGCACATAGCCATGCATAGCCAGACTAAATTCCCTATACATAGATTCACCTAGAATAGAGTCCTAAGCATGGACCAACTATTCATAGAATTGCTATTGATAACTCTACACGTGCATACATTGTCTCATAGTACCTTGTCCAAACTCCATTTTGTGTGTTCTGGGCCTCACAAGGATATTAGTTACTTTCGGGTCATGTCCAGTATGACATGGCATAACTAACAGCTTGTTTCACTGGAGTACCGTGTATCCAAGACTAGGAGTATATTGTATCCTATGTACTAGTCATGGACATAACATTCTTCCCTCCTTAAACTGCTTCTATCCTTAGAAGCTAAACTTCGAGAAATTCTTCTTTATGTTATCAACCCTCCCACGAATCATCATCCTCAATACGACCCTTCCACCGAATTAAGCACTCTGAGGTAGAATGATTTCTCAATTGTTTATCATCGGTTCTGAGCACTTTCTCAAGTTCCAAAGGTACATTAAGCGACAAATCTTCCAAATGGAATAAATCCTCATCCGATCCAACTGTATCATACATGAAAAACTAGGTGTGTAGTGGATTTTCCTTGAAGATCGAGTTCATGCGCCAAAGAACCAATTCTACGTACAATCCTGAAAGGTCCACAATAACGGATAGGCAGCTTATAATGCTTCCCTATATGTAACATTTTAGAATATTTTGGAATCCTAAGATATACCCAGTCATCAACTTTAAAATCTCTTGGAGATCTCTTAAGGTCGGTATAGTGTTTAGCCCTATCCTGAGCACTACGAATAGTATCCTTAGCCACTTGCAACATCTCTTGCATATCATGCAAAAAATCAACAACCTTCTGGATCTTAACAGACTTTGTCTCAACATTTACTGGAGATCTAGGTTGAAAATCGTACATAAGCATAAAAGGATTGTAACCGGTAGCAGAATGTTTTCTACTATTATATGCAAACTCAACCAGTGAGAGATAATCTATAAAATTCTCTCATGAACAAGTCTAGTCCTGTGTATACTTGGATGACCTGCACAAAGTACGTCATGACATTCAAAAAGAATTCACTTATTTATCTTGTCTTCCGGTACACAAACTTTCCCATTCCAAAATAGTAAACTAGTGTTGGGTGGGTATCAAAATTTTTGATACCAGCCGGGTTAGGGTATTGCGGGTTTTTAAAAAATTTAATACCAGTAGGGTATCAACACAAGGAGGTATAGGAGTTGTAGACTGGTATAGACCAGGCTGGTATCACAATGGTGATACCAGCCGGTTATCAACCCGAGTATAAACATGTATGAATTGCTATAAAGATTTTTTTTTAAAAGTAATATCATAATTTAAGATATAAAAAATCTGAAATATAAAAAAAATACTAAAATTAGTTCTACTATTGATACCATGGCAAAAATTTTCAAAATCTCCTCAACCTGGGTATCAACATGAATGTTAAAATAGTTAATATTGGGTGTCTGGTTCTAGATCCTGGTATTAGAAATTCATATGCAGTCGGTCGGTTTTTTAATACCACCAAGTAAACCACCTCAAATGGCAAATTGTTCCACAATCTTCTTTTCTTTCTTGGAAATATAAGATCCCTTAATGAGTTGGCAGCAGAATTTGAGGCGACAATTATTTGACTAATAGAGAATAGTTACCGATAAGCACATCACAGAGAAGAACATTCCTTCTATTAGGTTGCCAAAGATTTTCGACTTCTGCCGACAGATTCATGGAGCGTGGCACTCGACAAAGAATTACATGGTCTTCATTTTTTAGAGCAAAAATGCTTAAGTAGGGGGAGTGTCATGTGTTGTATGTAATTGGCCCATGAGCTTACCAAATGTTATGCTGAATATATTCATATGCATTCTTGTTGTAGGAGGAGAAGACATTCATTTATGCTGGCTAGCGTGAGGAGAGCATTATTAATGGTGGAAGGAGATGAACGGAGAGTATTCTTAGTTTAATCTTGGTAATCAACACTTTTGCCTATCTTGTGGTCTTGATCTTTATGATCATCATGAGGCATGGAGGCCTCGGATTTCTCTCCTTATGTTTCAGCTATTTTCAAGGAAGTGGAGTTTTCAAGATCATCTTCAAGCATAGAGGGAACACAAGGAAATGGTGGCAAATTGGTGGAATGATCATCAAAGGAGTTGGCAATTAATTTCTACCAAAGAAATCCTATCATGGATTTTGTGAATTTGCTACTATGAAGGACCCTTTGGCTGGTCTCCACATCACACTCACAAGTTTTCCATATGATCTACTATCTCGTCAAGCTAGTTTTTGAGGAGTGTGAAAAAAACAATATATTTCATCTATACTGAGTCAATTTGTAGTTGTATTTTTAGATGATATTCTCATTTATAGTAGGACTCTTGAGGATCAGGTAAGTCAAATCAAGACTATCTTGCGAATTCTCAAAAAAAAAAAACTTTTTGCTAAAGGATCCAAATGTGAATTCTTTAAGCATGACTTGGTATATCTTGGATCACTCCGGAAGGGTTGAAAATAGATGAGAATAAAATCAAGACAGTACTTGAGTGGCCGATACCGAAAATAGTTCCATATCAGGCTTTTTGTTTTTCAGTGCTAACTTGCATTTCAGATCCTTCATCAAATTCAGATTGTTACTGAATAGTAGAGCATCATCTACATAAAGAGTGGTATTGATGAAGAAATCCGATATAGACTTGAAGTAAATATTCGAGTCTACCGAGTTTGGATAGAAACCATTCTCGTTTATAAATGCGAATTTGGTGTCCTCTTCTGCTTTGCACTAGTCAGCATCAGTAGTTGACTTTGCCTCTGAAATAGTGGTGAGTTCCTACACAAAGTAGTAGGCTGGATCATCCAATCGGGATGGAAGCTATCTGGATCGATTCGAACTTCCTCCCTAACATGATAATACATAAATAAGCACCACATATAGGATGTGCCTACAATTATTCACCATCAGAGGCAAAGGAGAGCTCTTTAACTTTTCATGAATTCTAATTTGTCATAATATAATGTTTTTATATCACTTGAATAAACTCTTTGAGATGCATCAAGGTGCCCACTAATAGTTCTATGTTCGATAATTTGCATCCTTATGCTCATTATCCAACAAGGAATCATTCTAGAAAGCTGTAATCAAAATTGACTATTGATAGTAGTAAATAAAATATTAAATAAACTTCACAAAGAATCCACTACAATATTTATCGATTTTTTAAGATGAAGTTAAATTCTGATACAATCTACAAGTTTCCATGTTGTGCAATTTGAGTGGCACACAAGATCTGCTTCTTGACCTTCCTTGATGGGAGGTAGAGTTGCTATAGTAAAGATGGAGGGGTGTTTTAACTCAATAGAGGGGTAGAAGTATTATTTATTTTCATGTGGGTAGCTTCCTAATAAAGGGGTTCATACATTTCATTGATCTATTCTAAATGTCTACTTGTGCATGTAGAGTAAATAAACATGTATGATATGCCACATATAGGTTTGTTGACATGTGATTTCAATAAGGTGACATGTGATATGCCACCTTAAATTCAAGTCATTTTGATGGTCAACATGTTATTTATGATATGTTGTCCTAAATTGTTCTATATATGCAATTTTCTCAATGATAAGGACCAATTGAATAGCGAATATTACTCTTTATCAACGTCCACCATCATTTGTAATCTTTCATTGTCACCTTTGGAATATTCATGGAGATTAGTATATGGGGGGGGGGGGTGGGGGGGGGTGGGCGGTACTTGTATAGCCCAATTGGCTAGATTTATGTGTCAAAAATTGCCCATACTAGCAGAAGGTGAGAGCATGGATGAGACTAATACTCATACTAACCAATGGACCAGATTTGATATGTGTGACTTTATGATGTTCCATATCGCCAACATGTTAAACTTCTTACGCCATCCAAACAGAGAATTTTCCTCCCGAAAATCTTGGATGAGTCTTTCTTCAAAAGAAAAAATCTTCTCAAGTTACCATGGCATGTTCAAGCATTGAACCATTCTATATATGTACAAAAATTAGTCCATAATATCCAATGTTAAAGGCAAATCTCTATGATACGACTCTTATAATTCTTATATGAAAATTACAATAACGATTTCATTAAGTTGTATATTTCTTTGAGAATTTTGAAAAAATGAAAAGAGAGCAAGCAAAGCTTAGATCTTATAATAAGCCCGCCTTACTGTACGTAAACTCAACTTGCCAAATTTCTTTTGCAACTTTTACATATCCTATTACAAGGAATTTGTCAAATTCTTTCAAAGCAATGCCCCATTCTAGTTCAGATCTTATGTTTCTATTGAGCTCTTCAGTTTTGCATTTCCCTCTAATTTGATAGTATTCTTGTGTACTTTTTCACACGTGTGAGGACTCTCAAATCAATGTGATTGATCTTCTAAGGTGGGTGTGATTGCACATAGATCTACAAGATTGATTCGCACAATCTAGGTTGACAATTCTAAGGCAATAGCACACAAAACATGCATCAATCATTCAACATGTATTATTCACTATGAGAGACCAATTTTGAAGAAGAAAAAAGTAATGTGAAATCAGCTTGCTCTCGAGTAGAGAGAGAATGTACATGAGGCTCCTCAGGTAGAGAGAGAAGATGGAGAAAAAATTAAGTGTAGATGCTCTCAAATTTCTTCAAAAAACCTAATGTAACATGAGCTCTCTCACTATCTAATAGAGGCTTGAGATCCAAGAGGAGTAGTAAAAATGATTGGATCTCTTACATAGCACCTCTAAATTTGATTGGTCTAGTGAGTTGTCACCTTCTACATGTGATTAGACCATTTCTATGCACATCTCTCTTGTGATTGGTCACATGACAACATTACAACACCAAAGAACATGTCACTAGTGCTCTATCCTTATGCCAAATGTCAAAGGCCTACACTACCTCGAGCTAAGTCAAAGCTACTTTTGGCCTAATCACCTACTAACATGTGTACAAGGGGTATTTTTGGCATAGGACCTCCAAAACTTAGGTTTAAGGCCTTTTGACTATTCAAACTCAACATGAACTAAAATCATTATGCCTACCCTTCACACGTGAGAAAATGCTCCACACATGTGAGATTTACATATGTGCATGAAATTGCAAAATACTCAAGCTAGATTTTGCCTGTTCTTCACAATTCCTACACAATAACAACTTTTGCCAAATAGAATTTTGAGTACTCCCTATATATCTTGGAGCCTTTGAGCTTGAACATTTGGTCAATACTAGGTTGTACAAATAAAGGAACTGGCCATTTTGATTCCTAGATTGATAAGTATATCATCTTAATGCATGATCGATGAGGATTGTTATAAACATACACACTTTATTCTAGATGATGTAAATTTCACACTTTCTCTCCTGCTTGTCCAAGTAGTTGTGCTTCTACTAAATCAATGAAGTCTAATTTTCTAGTAAATGCATTTGAACATTGAAGCTCAATTCAATTCATTGGGTTGAGGCCACAATGCAATGCTCATATAGCTACTGAGAATCCCCATAAGGATCATATATCTAGATGATAAATTGCTAGTTAGGTCATAATAATGATCACTATGACTACTATATCAACTCTTTTTTCCCCTATTATGGCATGACAACTTGATGAGCAACAATTTAGTAGTACATAAGCTTAAAAACCGAAATGTTGCATGCAATTGAAATACTTGAAACGTGGTTTTGTATAAGGAGATAAAAGCATCATTCCTCAAAATTACATCAACTCTTGAAGAGTTCTTCTACTCATTGCCAAATCAACCCTCTAATATTCCACAGAACAAAGTTCATGTGGATGGTATGTTATAGGATAAGTGTAATCAGAAATGTCTTCATTGTCATTTGATTATGAGCTTTTAGCACTTTGGGAGGTCTTTACCTAATGCTAGAGCATGATATGTGTTCTCATTTCCAAAACTCTATTTTTGATGTTTTTCTTGTATAATCAAAATGTGGTGGTGATTCTTCCATCCTTTTCCTATCTAGATTACTAATACGAGTGAAATCCAAGTCTAATCTTTTTCTTTGATTTTGGTAAAATGTTCCTTTTAAGTACTATAATTTTTCATTGTCATTGCTATCTTTTGATGAGATACCTTGTAGTGGGAAAGTCTGTGTGAAGACATTGATCTTCATGTATGGTCGTTTCTTGATTCAAGTGCATCATGTCTACTTATTATCATATGTACTTGTTGATGTAGAGAATATCTAGTAAGTAATATCGAGCACTTTGTATATGACATCAAAAGCACATAATAGGAAGTCTTTAAAGATTCAATATTTTGTTAAAAGTCTCTCTTTTGTCTCAAATCAATTCTATGTACTAAAGTGTGTGACTGTCACAATACACAAGCTTAAGAACAAGACGACGACTGGGGGAGACTTCTCAGAGTCTTCCCAAATAGGAGATGTACTTCTCTTACAAAGTCTTTCATATTTTTGAGCACATGAATAATTTCAAGCTTTAGAAATAAGATCCAAAAATTAGAGCTATGTTTGCATCCCACTCTAAATGAAAAGAAATTGAGCCATGGAACCCTTGTACCAAACATCCCCCCATTTGGAAGTTTCAACTTTTTTCATGAGATAACATGCACTTAAAACCAATAATAATTACAAAAGGTTTCCAAGCTAGATTTCAGGCCCTACAAATAAAGTGAGCTAGTACATAATTTGTGCATAAAAGAACAAGTTAATTTGAGATTCTACTTCTTTGACCACTACTAGATAGGTTAGGGTCTAGTGAGACTTTGTTAAACATACAATTTGCAACATATGAAAACAAATATCAGCTTATTCAAACTCAACATCCTTCAGATTTTGCATGAAATTTGTTAAACGTTTTAGACTTCTAAACTATAGGACACACACTTGATGTTTCGACAAGAAAAGCATCTTAGTATGCAACCTCTGATTAGCAAAGCTGCAAGAGAAGCACAACAGACAATCATGGTAGTGGTGGGCTAAAATAATAGATAAAATATAATTAGTGAAAACCAACCCTTTAACTAGATATTAGAATCCCTCTATTGATATCAACGTTTCTACAAGGCATGGTTTATCTCATTGCTATCTTGTGATGAGATATCTTGTATAGAAAGATTATCATTTCAACTCATACTCTATGTACTCTTCACATGCATGTGGTTATGGATCAGACTAAGTGCAAATCTGGCCTTGCTATCTCAAATGAGTGTTGGTGTGTTTTATAAGATCTTGAATGATTTCGATTGGCTTCGCCTTTGTCTTTAGAAGCTAAAATAGAAAGGCAAAGAATCTTCATTGTTGTCCTAATCAATGGTAGACCATCAAGACCTCGGTTCCAACATTAAGCATTGTGTGAATGAGCTAGCACTAAGAAGTGCTAGAATGATGCCAAACCATTGAGGGTGTGATTTGGATGAGATAAAGGAGCTGGGTGGCCAAGGCATGCATTAAAGATCCAACAAGGTGGTGTGACCTTTGGGCTTAATCTTGCTAAAGGTAATGAAATGACCCTTATTCATGATTGTGTTTGTGATGGATTTCGTGTCAAGAATATTTTCTTGACTATTTGCAAAATGATTAGGTGGTAGTGCAAACTTTGCATGTATTTTGGGACTAAAAATTAGATTTATTTGGTGTTCTTTGATACGATTCTTATTCAAAGATATTCTCATACATGTATACTTCCGTAGCAAAACGTATTTAAGAACAAGACATTTGGGAATAAGGAATCTACAGTTTGGATTTTGATATCAATGTGATTTAATAATCAAAAATGATTCATGTACACAATGGATTCAACAATGGGCACATTGAGTCATGTTCTTGTGTGGAGAGCTCAGTGGAAATGCTGCAGTAGAAGTCTCATATTTGAATAAATGAAAAATCACAAAAGTGAAAAATAGCTGTTTGTGTTTTCAAAAGAAAGCACAAGTTTATTTGCTAGGTTCAGTCTATTTGTAGCTGATTATGGCGTTTCTTCTTTAAGTAGACAGGATCATTGTAAATTTATATTCCAAAGCATTCAAGTTGTTAAGTGACACTTCAAAAAAAACGGTACCGTAGAGGTCTCATACTTCAATCATTGACTACTACAACAGAGAAGAGTAATGAAGGAAGATTGTCAGAAGATAGCATCACTTGTTTTTTCTTATGGGTTCAGTTTCCTCTTGAAGTGGACAGCAACAAGATCTATGTATTTGATTTGTATCTCCACAAAATTCAAGAAGTTAGTGCCTAAAAAGAAAATGATTTTCTATTAAGTATTTAGCAGAACATAGCCTGACCTTTGAAGCAGAGACTGACAAAGGTGACACCTGCATCAAAGTCCAAAAAAAAACAACTGCAGGAACTTGCAATGAAAAAGATTGGTAATTTTCTGGGTAAGAGAAGGCATAAAATGGATAAGGCTTTCCTTGTTAAATGCATATGGAGGGACTGTAGAACAGTGAGTTAATACAAGTTTAAGCCACTGGCATACATCGTAGACGATGCAGAAATTGACATTCTATTTCTAAATATTAAGCGAATGTTTGTCTGCTTTCACATAAAATGTCCTTCACTTTTTTATTGGTAGAGAGAAGTGAATATCCATCCTAAGTATTTTGGACCCTGCAGACAACAGGATACTGAATATTGTTCTTATGACAGAGATTTCCATGTTGTATAATTGACATTGATAGGCCCTTCATATCGATTACTGACTAAAACCCAGTATTAATTATCCTAAAACTTAAGCCTATTCCTGGAAATGATGATGATTAAGAAACTTTCTGCTTATAAATTGTAGCTGTGCTCAAGGAGACAGGTCTCTAATACAAGTCCCAATCCAAATCGTGATTTACTGTGCTGATAATGACCAGAATTTTGAAGGTACTGAACAATATTACAGGCTGAAAATGATTATACATGAGCAATTGTGATTCCTACAAACTCTCTCGTTCTATGTCAGAAGTTGATTGAACTTTGCTTCATAAGAGAAAACACCTGCCATTGGACTTTTACTACAAGAAAACGAAAAGGAAGCTCAACAAACTCTCCTGTAGATCAATAGGGAAATATGGATATTGAGGATTGCATGAAATTTCCCTATGTTACAGGAATAATTTGCATCAACAAGCTGTGAGATCTCACAAGATTATGGAGCAAAATAAGTAGTTATAACAAGATGTATTAGATAACATTCACAAGTTATAAGTGACCCATAGATGCATCCCATTTCAAAGCAGAGTGTATCAATCAAGCTATGGAACCATCGTTCTGGAAAAGTTCCAGAATTTAGGGTTGTTCCGAATTGAAAAAAAATTTCCTAGGATTTTTTTTTTCAATTTTTTTTCCAGGTGTCTTAGGCAAAAAGGGGGCCTAGAGAGTTAAAAAAACAGTGGTAGGTTACACTAAGTTGCACCAGAACGCTGTTGTGGCCCACAACGTTCTGGAACGCAGCGTTCCGGAACTCCAGAACGCTATGAAAAAAAAGGAAATTTTTTTAACCCACGAAGGCCCCATTTTCAGTGCACTTTGTTGAAGAGAAAAAAAACTTGAGAAAGGAATAGGAGGCCAAATGGGTAGTCTGAGCACTCTATGTAAAGGTCATGATGAGTGGAAGGTGATTGTACCACAGAGAAGAGGGCAACAGTGACTATGTGGAGATTTGCAAGCAAAGCAAATTCTTGAAGCCTTTTTTCACACTTTTTTTCCTTGCTTTGCTCGGAGGCTATAGTGCATCATTTTGAGCGATTCATGTTGCTAAAAGTAGCCATAGGGTTGCTAGGGAGAGGAGTGATTGCATGTTCCCAAGCTTCTTTATGCATAGGTGATCACTATGAGCATTCATGTGGTTGGTGTGCATGAGGCATTTTGCATTGTTATTTTCTAGGTGTAGGGGTTAGGGTTTAGTGATTTAGGGTAGGTTATAGGCATCCATTGGCATTACGGTATAGGTCTTAGGGAGCTCTAGGCTTGTTTTGGCTCCCTTTTTCCGCTGATCGACATTCCATTTGAGTTTTTGATCTTTCTTATAGCGTCTTGAGGGTTTTTGTAGCCATGCCTAAGGCAAGATGAGGCATGTGGTCGAAGGTGGATTCTCTTGGAGGGAGATACCGTAGTTTCTATAGGTTTAGGTGCACGCAGATAGCATTGTTTGTTTTCGGTGCTACCTTTTGCAACACCGCAACAAGGATCAAAACACACTTACTTGGTTTGACCAAGCTAGATGGAAAGACGGTGGACCATGGGCATTGCCCCATGCATGGCAGTTCCTGCACCTAAGCGAGAGCGCCTATTTGGCACATATAGAGGAGCAGCAGAGACTAGACCTAGGATTCAGATTGGTGGGCAGCTAGGTTTTATTGGTACAGGATCAAGGGCTGCTGGTAGTAGCGGCGCAGGGCCATTTATCAGTGCTTTTCTACCTACTTAATTGATTACAGCCGCCTTGTAGTTGGTAACCGCCTTTTAAGTAATAAAGATTATGTACAAGTAGGTGAACTGCCATAAAGTCTTGGATCGATTTTTCCCTGATGACGAAGTCAGATGGACTCATCAGATAGTTCGGCCTGGTCAGATAGTTCGGCCTCATCAGTTTTGTTGGTTTGGTCATATTTGTCGGCTTTGTCCGATTTGTCGACTTGGTCAGCTTTGTCGGCTTGGTGAGCTTTGTCGGCTGAGTTAGATTTGTCAGCTTCCTCAGATTTGTGGTTGAGTCAGAATTTTTCACAATGCTCATTAATGAATGGATTTGGTCTTGAGCATAGCAATCCAACACTCCCCCTTATTGTGGATCTTGAAAAACTTTGATCTTCAGATTTAGCATGTCGTTAAATTTGAAATGGTGCTCCTTTGATAGAGCTTTCGTGAAGTCATCCGCTGCCATAAGATCTGTCCTGCAGATGAATCAAAACATGCTTAACGACAGGGGAAGGTCTCTGAATAAGCCAGATCTGGAATCTGGGAGAAGCCTTTGGCGACATACCTAGCCTTATATCGATATAATCTTCCTTCAGCATCATACTTCGCTTTGAATATCCATTTGCATGGAATCGGATTTCGATCCTTTGGCAGCTCAGTAATAGTCCATGTTTGATTCTCGATGAGAGAATCGAATTCAGTGTCCATGGCAGCTTTCCACTGGTCATCATCAAGTGTCGACATTGCCTCTGAAACAGTGTTTGGTTCTTGCACAAAGTAGCAGGTTGGATCATCCATGAATCGGGATGGAGGCTGTCTGAATCGGTTCGATCTTCTGGGTTGAACTTCGATCCTCTGATGTTTTGACTTGTCAAGGGTTTGCTGTCTCTAATCGGAGTCGAGTTGTTGATCAATGCTCAATTCCGAATTGTCGGCTCTGGGATAGGAAGTCGATGGAGCTTTCCCCTTGTGGTCGATTAATCGGTCTTCCACAAAAATGACATCTCTACTGGTGAACGATTTTTGAGTGTCCAGATTGTAGAGCTTGTATGCTTTGTGGTCTGGGGAATAGCTGATGAAAATCAACTTTCTGCTAGTGTCGTCCAGCTTCTTTCTTAGATCAGTAGGGATTTGAGCGTAGGCAATGCATCCAAACACTCGAATATGCTTGAGTGATGGTTTTGATCCTGTCCATACCTGACAAGGTGTTTTGCCATTGAAGGCCTTTGTGATGGATCGATTCTGTAGATGGGCGGCTGTGGTAACAGCTTCTGCCCACAATTTCTTTGGAAGAGAGGCATGGGCCAACATGCTCTTGGCACATTCGATGAGTGTCCGATTCTTCCTCTCAGCTACGCCATTGGACTGAGGTGAGTAGCTGGTTGTATATTGCTGATGTATTCCATTGATCTTGCAGAAGTCCTTGAAATCAGTGGAGATGAATTCTCCCCCTCCATCAGTACGTAGAGCCTTGATTTTTCTCTGAGTCTGATTTTCAGCAGACGCCTTGAACTGCTTGAAGAACTTGAAAGCTTCGGATTTGTTCTTCAGACAATAAGTAGCAGTCATCAATGAATGTTAGGAAATAGAGGGCTCCCCCTGTGGGAGCAGTCAGCATAGGGCCACAAATGTCGCTATGTACAAGATCAAGCAAACCTTTGGAAGTATGAACTGAATCAGATATAAAAGGACTTCTAGCATGCTTGTTGATTTCAAATGGAGAAGTTGGTTTGCTGACAGAAGAAAGATCTTGCACTAGATTCTGAGTCGACATTTGTTGAATACTATTGAAGTTTACATGGCCTAATCTAAAATGCCAAAGCATACTAGTCGATTCAGAAGTGGATGAATGAAGAGCTTGGTTATTTGTCGAATAGCAGTGACTAAGCTTGTAAAGATAGCCACATCGTCTAACGAAAGCTAAAACTTTCCTAGACTTATCGAGTATGGTGCAGCCCTCTGTATCGAATTCAACCCTTCGACCAGAATCAGTGATTCTACTTATCAAAAGCAGATTTTTGGTAAGGTTAGGAACATGAAGAACGTTGGACAACAACTTTACATCACCTTTCTAAAACTCGAATTTGACTATTCCTTCACCAGAATGAGATGAGTTGTCTCCAAGTTGTACAACTCTTGAATGGGTGAATGGCAATAAAAAACAGCACACTATCAAAGCAGAATACACTTCAGCCACCCATAGCTCTAAGCTGTCAGAGAGAGAGAAAGAGAGAGAGAGACACTCCTACAAAGGATTCAGATCAATACAATCGATCAGTTGTAGATCTCCTGCAAGTTAGACTTTTGATACTGATCTATCCTTAGAGAACATCCAAGAAGCTATCAGTGCGGTTAGGACTGATGTCACTCTGCTTCCTCCATAAGGATAAGGATCTACAAGTTACTTGAAGGTCTCATTCCAGAGAATTCAAAAGAGCAGACAATTGTATCTACAGCCATTCAAGTAATTTCTGGGGCCAACCGTAAGACAAAGGGGTCTAGCAGAGGACCCAAGTGAATATAAGTGGCATGTCCATATCCATAACAGTCACACTGGATTAAATATAAAACAGCAGAAGCATTCTGACAGAATGCAAAGAATGAGGCTGAAACGAACACTAGAGGTTACGAGTTGAGTGGGCATGTATACAACTAAGCTTGAAAAAGGGGAAAGAAGACGCATCTATACAGTATATAAGACGAGGCGATCCATGAGCAGCAGAAATTACCAAGAGGGCTGTAGAAATAAGAAAAAGCACTGACTACAATGAACTTTTTCAAGATAGTTCTACTGTGGTGATATTGTAAATACTCTTTGAAAAAAAATATTGAAACGATAATTTATTATGTTATAAAACTCTCTCAAAGATTTGAACTGACAATAGATTATGCTATAAAAGACTCTCTCAAAGATAGAACTGCAATACATAGCCCTCCATTATGATTCGGAATAAACATTGTAATAATATCTTTGTTAAAGACTTGCAAAGCAATTTTCAAAATCTCTATAATGTCTCATATTGCTGATACAGACCAAGTACTACCCAACAGTTTTACGTAATGACATATACATATATATATACATATATACACATAAGCAACATTGATAGTCCAGCACAAAACAAATTTAGTTACTTGATAAATAAATGCAAGTACTCGGCCCTGGTACATGCCCACATGGCTTGAACACACTCAACCATTACCAAACAACTAAACCACGCAGAGAAAGCCATCTCCATTTTCTGGAATCAAAACCTCACAAGCCTCTTTCGAAGCAAAAATTTCAGACGCACTTTTGGAAAATAAGTGAAAGTTTATAAACATGAAAACCTCTCTATAGTTCATCCTCTATGCGAAGATACTCGCCTACATCAGCTTGATGAAGAGCAACAATATCATTTGGATCAAGTTTTCGACAGTCATGTGTCGACTTTGCAGCTATTCCAAATCCTAAAGGAATATCTGACATGGAATAGATTACAACACCTTGATACTGTGGAGTATTGTCCGTTATTCTACCGAGGCCACTTTTCAGCACATGGTTTCCGTATAAAAAAGACATTTCAGCTGAAGGCTTTAGCCATATCTTAAATTTTGCATGAGCGGCAAGTAGGTCTAAGCATGTTATGGTTAGTTGAAACTTCCCACTTTTTGTGAACTTGCCTATACATGTTCCAAGGGAGCACAGTTGTTCACGGCCAACGTTCGTCGCTCGTCTTACAAGAGCCTCACTCACGTAATAAACGCGCTGCTTATGAAGCCGAAAGCAGTAGCGGCCTGCGCTGGAATCGGTGCCCTCCAGCGCTGGCCGCTCCACAATATGCTTCAGATTGGAACCCACAAACTTGTGCAGCTTCTCAAAAACAGCTGTTGTCTCGTCCTCATCCAACGGCCGCATCCTTCACCAATAGTGCAAAGATAATCACCTCCTTACAATCATTAAATCTACCAGGATTAAAAAAACCCTTAACCAATTAAGCAGAATCTGCCCGCTTCATTTCTGCTCTAGTTCTGAAAAAGAATTTGCTCTGATTTCACAACAAGATGATTACAATAACTGATAAAGTGGAAACTATACATGCCGGAAGCAAAAACTATACATGCCAAAAGCAAAGCCGATTTTGGATCACTTTAATAGCCAAAAACTCAAACAGAAACATAAACCCTAGGTCGAAAAACTCAAACAGAAACTTATATCCTAGGCTTTCACTCACCTTACTGAAAGAGAGCGAAGTGAATGAGAGCATATACGAAGAGCAACAGCAAAACAGACAGCTCGCTGATCGATCGATCGATCTAACGCTCTCCCTCCAGTGGTTTGCGCTATTCTTTCCTGATGTCGATGTACTTTTCTGCCCTGAAATAAAGTATTGCTTTGCTTCTTCTCTGTTTGATGCAAATTTAGGGCTTGGGTTTAAGTCTATGGGTCAGACTCGAGAGACTAGGGGGTACAATGCCCTTATTCTTCAAGCAAGACCCTCTTTACAAGTAACCCATTCTCCAAATGAAGATGGCATCGCGGCAACAACCGGTCAGGGGATTGAAAACTAAGGTGTGGTCCATCACACTGGGGTGTATGGGTAGAGTTGTTGACTGCCACCGGAAAGGTGCAGCCTCGAATCCCGACCACTGTGTAAGTGACATTTAAGGAGCTTAGCTCCGTAAATGGCATTGCTAAGTTGTATATGTTGTACATAACGACCACTAGTTGCTTAACATGTATTGCAAAAAAAAAAAACTAAGGTGTAGAGTCATCAAGTTGGTAATCGGTAGTTTTGGGTCAAGTACTAGATTGTTGATACTTGGAACCTGCAATTTTCAAGAATCACTTTCAATTGATATTCGTCAGGTATCAAAATTTGCCAATTCCCAACCAAACCTCGATGTAAAACCTGGTCAATACTTGATCAATATTTGTCAATACCCTCCCAAAATCATAATCAAATGCATACATGGAATTTGGCATTTGTTGTGTTAGCGATACTCAAAAACATCGATTATCCAGCGGGTGCCACAAAATAGTTAATACCCACCCCACAAAGAAGCCCCTTGCGTATAACCCATGGAAACTCTCAACCCCATTTGAGGGTGAACATGTATGCAAACTATTAGGGAACTTTGCTCGGCGCCATGAGAAAATATTTCCACCAACTAGAAGGGAGGATCGATATTTAATTATGACATTTTCATGAAATAACTTGCTCTCTCCTCACCTCCATAAGAATGGACTACGGATAATGGGTTGCAACTTGCACATAAATAGGACAAATGGCAAGGCTCATCCTCCTCCACATGTGGAAAATAGAATGGGTAGCTGAATATGTGCTAACGTCATTCTCAAGGGAGCATCTTACATGTACTGATTTTATGATAAGTCTTGCCTAGGCCTAACCCAATCTTGAATCTCAATTTGGGGCTAGCACCATGAACTTAATAGCAATTTTAAAAAAAAAAAAGTAAATATTACAAAGATCAATTACCACATGAATTTTTCCAGAAGTGAAACTATCCTCCATTTAATGGCAATCATCTCATCACCACGTCAATTGCAGATGTAACTTGCTCATTGATGATGGTGGTTAAGCCATGCTCTAGTATTAGTTTCAATCTAAAAGTAGCTTACAACATTTTGAAAATGCAAAGATTTAAGATTGCTATTACACATTGGAACCTACCGGATTTCATCAGTTCTGCTTGAAATCTTCAATTCACTACCAAGCTCATTGGGTGCCTAGGTGAATCCGACTCGACCATGTTGGCTCCACAATACAAAATAATACATGGGTGCACAACCCATCAAGGGGAACAAATAGACTCATAGGTGTAACAAGGTCTCTCGCGTGTGCAAGCAAATTATCACCCATTGACACCCAACTTCTTACCTACTTTAAACCTCAAACAAAAAGTACAAAGGGTGGTACTACACCTTATGGCAAAAATAAAATCCATTATGCTTATGAGATTGTCTCAATGATTTACTACATAGGAGGTACTCTAGGTTCTTGTTTTGGTGAGTTTGTTCAACAAGTTAGGTTACCAACATTTCTCAAGTCATCAATCCACATGCAATTATTTCACTGGATCATGCTTAACCAAATGAAGAGGAGCTTTCAAGGCATTTTTTGGCCTTGAGTGAGAGAATATTTTTGAATTATAGAACGATCTTATATAGCATATAACGAGTCACATGAGAAATGATCTCCATGCATAGGATGCATCCACCTTCCTCTTACCTCTTGTTTCTTAGTAGGCCTTAAGAAGTCTAGGGCATGGCTATGAAGAATAAAAGCATGACCACTTCATTTTATTAGCATTTTGCAATCTTGAAGTCCATGATATTATATAGTGGATTATAGCTCATAGAAGGTTAAAGTCCTAGCCCATAAAAACAAAAAGTAATTGTGAAAGGGGATCAACACAATTACCCTTCCTAACCTGCTTTTACATTCCGCAACTAAATATTTTGCAAGTTTTGCACGTTTCATTCTACCCATATATAACAAAAATGTAGCACGTGGCTTTGAAATTTTCAATGGATTTTAATGCAACAAACATTGCTGAAAACTCCAACTATCAAAGCATATAAAAGTTAGATCTAATTGACCAAGTACTACAATATTCATATGGCTACACACTGTCTTGGCAAAAAGAAATACATAGTTGAGTATTTGACCAAGTGCTACAATATCCATATGGCTACATGTTGTCTTGGCAAAAAGAAATACATAGTTGCGTATTTGACCATACTACTACTAGTCATCAAATAAAGTGGGGCCAACAAAAAGTCTGTGTTATCCTTTAAAAAGAGGTTCACTTTGACTTTGAAAATAAAATACTATATAGCTTATAGGGCTCTACAAACATGTTTTCATAATCAAAATAAACCTATATTCAAAGGATATCACCATCAAAGTTACTTTTAATAGCGGTAGTGATATCAACTACAATCAACCTTGGATCAATGTTAGGCCTCAGGAGTAGCAAAAAATTAACTAATAGAGAGGGTTAACATATGTAGAAGGATGATCCTTGTATTGAGCAACTATTGACAATTTGATGAGTCTATGCTGGAGGGGTGGTGATGGGGTTTGGGCTTGCAAAATGCCCTAAAAGAGAAAAATGACATGTCTATTGAAAGTCCCATTGGCATGTTTGAAAGCATTCTTTAAAAATCTATGAATCCTAAAATCTTATAAACCCCATGTTTGTGTAGAATAACATTTATCCAGGTCAAGTACTTTAAGGTGGGAGTACATTATATGTTAACAAATAACAATTAAAACTTTTGCTATGTAAAATCCTTGGAGTCACAAAAAACTAACTAATAGACAAGGTTAACATATATAGAGGTAACATTTATCCAGGGTTGAATGTATGTACAAGTTAGATATTTTAATTTTTATTTATTTATTGGAGACCCCTGGGCAAGCACTATAGCATGCTACTCCCTACAAACATTTCGTTTCAAATTCGAACCGTCTTTAATGAGCATATCTAAAAATCTAACTACCCATCAAATTTTTATTGGGCCTATCAAAACAAACTTTGCTACCCTCAAGAGATAGGTTTACTATGACAAAAATCGTTTGTGGTGTCTTATAGACTAGGCTAAGCACGTTGATGTGCTAGCCTAAAATTCAACAAATTTTATTGTCTCAAATTTTTTTTGGGGGTCTCCTAGGTTAGCACGTAGGCATGCTAGCCCATAGAGCTCCAACAAGATTAGTTTCAAAGTCAAAGTAAAGCTATATTTAAAGGGTAACACAAAGACCTTCCATGGGCTCTTCCTAGTTAACTAGCTAGTGAGATTCCAACCATGTGCAAAACAAATACTTTGACCTTAGAAAAAAAATTGAAGCCTCCTATATATATATATATATATATATATATATATATATATATATATGGTTTTAAAAAATATGGGGTTTCACTATCATGTTAATATTGTGGTTTTATTATTGATTCAACAATTATTGAGACAAAATATAATTTCATTCATGTCTTCTTTTCTTAATTCCTATAGCCATGATCTTAACATTTGCTTACATTTAGCACATGGGTGCAACAAACGGTTGATATTTTGGATATAAGACATCACCCCACAATTCTTGCATGAAAAGGGTTTGTACACCATGTGCTACCTTTTTTTAAATCATGGGCAAAAAAAAACTTACACAAATTGTCAAGTTCCCCTTCACACTTGCAAAAGAAATTTCTACTCACCTTACCAACAACTAGTGGCAATGAGCTTTCTCTTGGTGGTTCTCTTGTGACAAACTATATCGAAGTGTCCACACCACTCCATACCTTCAAGTGACAATTGTTTTTGAGGACATGTTTTAGGGCATCAACACCCCTCCATATCTTTGAGGTGATATTATAACGACGTTTTTTACCTTGAGAATCATTGAGCACAATAAGTGATTTATAGAAGACACTAGAGGGAATATTTGTGTCATCAATGTGAATATGGGTGTACCTTTTCTTAGCATTACCATTTGTATCTTGCTACTGCTCTTGAATGATATATGTTGTATTGAAGCAACTTTGTACACTTGCCATCATACATAATGTGATTTCAGGACTTGCACTTTGCTAAGACTAGCTCTCAATGGATCAAGTTGCAAATTGTAATCCACAATAATTCTAAATGTGACTCGCCATTTCATTTTTTAATGACATTCTAAGAAGAATAGGTGACTCACCCTTTTCATTTTTTTGCATCTAGATTAATTATGTGGCAATTGCTCCTAGAATCACTATGAGAGCATTCAAAGTATAAGGGAAAGCTCCACAAGATCCTGCTTACAAGACAAACACAATGGAAAACACACAATGGAGAAACCACCCAACCAAGTAGAAGCAACCAATCAACTCTAGAAGCTTCACCCCTAAGCCAAAGAATAGGAAGCATGTGTTGACAGATTCCCTGCTCTAGAATCTATTTACTAATTCTATGTTTCTCTTGTTTACAGATTACTACTTCTTTATTCTGCCTGTCAGCAGAGTTTGTGGGCACTTCTTGAAATTATCTTTCTTGCTTGGCCTGAATCAAGCAGAATGGACTGATCTTCGTTGTAGTAAATGTCGCGCCTGCAAAGGACAATCCAGGGACGTCACTCTTGAACCGTATCACATGCATTCAGAACCAAACATGTAATCAAAACGTTCAACCATGAAATCAGCATGCAGTCCAGTTCAACAAACCATGATATCCTGCTCTAATGCTGCAAATCAAAATGAATCAGTTCCTAAGCACTAAAACTAATCTACACATGCATTAATCCACAAAACAAGAAACAAGAACTAATCAGAATCAGCCAACATCATCCCACCCCTAATGTATTGCAGGACCCACTGCAATCCATCTTGAATGATATTGCTCCGCTTTCGCATTGGCATCTTCTATTGTCACTTGGAAAAGCATAAATCCTCATTCGCTTGCATAAAACCAAGTTTATCACAAAAACTGTTTTTGCAAATTGTCGCCTCGCAGACAGAATCGCTCCAGTAGCCATGGAGGAGGCAAAAAAAAATTTATGAGCTGTAGGCGTCCGATCTTCGCGAGTGAATAGTCGGCAGGCATCTACTCGACGATATGGAGGTGGTATGCATGGTGCGAGGGGGAATCGATTAGTTTTTGATATTTGGTAAGTGTAGGCTTGATTTCTTTCAAGTGTTGACATTGAGCTGTAGGCAACCAAATCGAGCGTAGTTTGGTTCTAGACCACATTTCTTCATGCCCACGATGATTCCTACGACGTCAGTTTCAGCCGTTACGACATGCCTGGCGAGATTTGAATACCACATTCCAAATGCTTGTGTATTTTTGCCATTTTCACAAAATGACTTGTGGGCAACCGATTCAGGTGATGTATGAGCACATAATGCATTTCCACATGCCTGTAGAGACTCGTGTGACCTCCATTTCGCTCGTCTACGTCCATATCACAAACTTCAATTTCCATGCCCTAATTCCATGTTTTTTAGGGTTTAGGCGTGGGCCATCGTGCAAGCATCTGCCAGGGGTGTGGTTTAGGCCCACACAGACACGACGGAGTAGACACAGGGGTGGGGGCAGCCAGATGGGGGCCAGAGGAGGGGAGAGAGGCAGAGGTAGAGGTAGAGCATTACTAACATTCATTTTTAGGCAATGTAATGCTAATCTAGCTCTCTTTTTGTACCTTACTTGATCTTGCCCTCCTTGAGGCTCTTCTTCCTCTCCTATGACAAGATCGTACATATCTTGAAGCACTAGTAGTGACTCCATTCTGACTTTCCAAGTTGAATAATTACTAGAATTTAGCCTTTTACTAGCCTCAAGAAGATGGGCTCCAATTGAACCCATTCTATCTAGTAACAAGTACAGCAAATGTACTATTCAAAAGCTCCCCCTTCTCTCTTTCTCGGAATTTAACAACAAAGCTACCTCTTGAATCTCCAAAAAACTCAAGAAGCAAGATCTATAATGATCTTAAACTCAAAAAGACTTGGAAAATTTAATTCTTCATAATCTATTCAATTTAGAAGCTCGGATTTGACCCTTGGAAGATTCAATGCCTTCCTATGGTGTTTAGAATGGATTTTAGCTTCACTCTTGAACTAAAAACATAAGATTCAAAACTCACTCTCTATGATTTGGAGGTTTAACAATCTTCTAACACCAATCCACATCAAATCGATAATGAGATCAATGTATTTTAACAAAGCAATTCACTAGTTTCACTCTTCACAACTTGTTTGAAGCTCAAATATTAAAAAATCACAAAGATTTGGTGAAAGTACAACTCCAGCAGCCTCTCACACGTGTGAGAAGTACATCTGAACTTTACACACTAATCTGAACTTCAACTTCACAAGTAAACTATTAGTAAAGGTCGCCCTCCAAAATAATTCTAGCACCAATGCTTTCACCAAAATGAAATCTTCAAAATTGGAGAGCTCCCAACAGCTTTTGACAATCTTGCATGCCTGAATGCTTCTCTTATTGTCTTTTTCTCCTTTTTGCATCTGCCATGGATTGTTTCACTTCTAGTTTCTTAGCAGATTCTAACTTCTAGGAGGTTTGTATCCTCCATTTGCTTCTAAGTGTTTCCTCATTTCTTCTCTCAGTTGAAGTTCTGGTCTTGTCGATGCTCTTTCCTTGATGAGAAGAGAAGAATCTTTGATTGATAGGTCGCACAAATCTTGGTTATCAATCTTCAAGGGAATGGACTCATTGACAAATTAGTGGTAGAAACAGGTTTGGATGGATGGGTTGGATAGGAGCTTGGTGGAAGGATGAAGGAATTGATAGTTCTACAGCTGCAGCCTTGGACCCTTGTAATGTCGAGCTTTGACCACCACTTGTTGGGTGAGGATCTCGCTTTATTTTACAGGCTCAATGTCATCTTTATCTTTTCCTTTGATCCATTACTTTTGGATCTCTTTGGGCTTCATTGGAGGGGATTTGACTATCATTGCTCCAGAGAGTTTCTTTTGATCAAGATCGATCTGACTCATCTGTTGCTTAAGTTTCCTCCTCAGCTTCTTGGCTCTTTCTCTTTATTTCGTTATGCCGCTTCGCCTACTTCTTAGATCTTTTCTGGTTGATCAACCAATGTAAGTGGACATGGGTGGTCTCCGCAAGACATTTGCAATGATCTATCAACTGCTTCGATAAGACTATCAAGGTCTAAAAACTGGGGATTCCTCATATGGATAACAAGATGATGGGAAATAGAGAAATAAAATGGAGGGTGGTGCTGGTAACATCGGTAGATGGTGTGGATGATAAAGTAGGCATGGGAGTGGATGAAGAAAAAGACTGATTTTCAAATAATTGTACTTCATATCTACTAAAGGATCTTCATCGTGATTGGGGTACTTCTTCTGATTGAGTCCCTTTGGATTGCCCATCTGCCTTCTTAGCCTTGTCTTTTTTGTCTTTGGTTTCATGACCTTGGCTGTCGATTTGCTCCTATTGTTGTCGGCAATGTGGCGACTTCAGTGGATGCTTGTAAATCCAATCCCCCCAGTCCCTTTGGATTGCCCATCTGCCTTCTTAGCCTTGTCTTTTTTGTCTTTGGTTTCATGACCTTGGCTGTCGATTTGCTCCTGTTGTTGTCGGCAATGTGGCTACTTCAGTGGATGCTTGTAAATCCAATCCCCCCCCCCCCTCTCTCCCCCCCCAAAAAAAAAAAAATTTGTGGTGTCCGGGATGTTAGTGCTGGTATTCGGCGTGCTCAAGGTTGGATCATCGTTTGGAACATGCAGTTGAAACACATTGAACATGCGACTGGACTGAAGATTGAACAAATTTTAACTAAATTAGTTTTAATCTTGTTTTAGTTGACTCGAAAACTAATATGGCAATGAGATGTAGGAATCAACTCTGAAGTGACATTGATTTCTCAAATTTGCAGTATGCACAAAAAATCCTAAACTCTCTACAAGGTGATTTGAAGATGTAATGATAAATGAAAATGCATTCTTGAGATGCACTACAAAGATTACTCTCTGTCAATGGCTAACCCTGATGAAATAAAACAAATCCAAAAATGACATGCAGGCACAAGAAAATAACATGTGAAGGAGACACATAGAAAGTGAATCACATAAAAAAGCAACAAGGTAATATACCATCTTTACAAAGAGTTGATATTTGCAGAGCACCATGTGAAACAAAAATTTAATTCATCAACAATGAGATTACACCTTGACAATTAGAATTTGCTATTGGTCTTTAGAGTAAAAGAACTCTGACATGTCCTTGTCAAAAACAAGGCAGGATTGGTGACACTAAATGTATGTAAGATATAGCTTGAAATGCATGGAAAGAGAAGGTACTATTTCATGAGTACTCCTCTAATCAAGGAGATTCATAGAGGGAATTTCCATATAGATTTTCCATTCCTATTGTTGTTCGGTATATCTCTTGTTGGGAGATCAAATGATCAAATCTATGTAAGGCCTTGGAAATCGTCTCAGACTATGGAAGACATATAGATTTGAGTTTGCAAAAAGGTAGAAGAAAATTTCAATTCCCTGGTGAGGTTGCTCTTGGTTGGAAATTGTAGCAGATGACGGAATATCTATGTTCTTCTTCCTTCATCAATAACTCAATTCATTTCTTGTAATAATGTCGTTATGTCATGAGTTTTCTGGGTAATCACGAGGTAATGTAGAAGTTTGCAAGGAACTTCTCAATTGAGCAGCAAGTGTAGCAGTTGGATGCTATGGTGCCCGTGGTGTGTTGTCATTGGGATCCTATCTGGATTCGTAATGGACGTGGCGGGCGGGTAGGACCTTGCTTGGAAATGTCAGACAATCTTTGAAATTGTGTTTTCTAACACAGTCTAGGCATTCAGCATGGTATTTTGTTTTGACTAGACAATCAACCATAAAGTGGCCTAGTTCACCGCAGATGAAACATTTGTTGTTCAGTGGCCCTTGTTGGATCACATAGCCATCTTTATGGCTGAGATTTCTGGATTTTCCTGATGGTGTTTGTGATAAGACAAGGAATGTCCATATTGGGATGGTTGTTTTTCATATCGTTGTATGGAATTGGCTTGAATAGGACGATAGGAAGGGCAATCATCAACAGAATGTGTAGCCCAGTAGTGTGGGCACCAAATATTTCAGCGTCTATGAGATACCTGTGCAGGGGTTAGCTGACCAGGCATTGGGCTTTGGATAGATGTCAAGGTGTCTCGGAACTCCTTAGTGAGGTTCTCGAGTTGCATTTGGTGTTGCTGGTTAAGCAACTCCATCTATGATTTTCAAAGTTGTTCTCGGGTATCCTCATTCGACTTTGATTCATGGACAATAGCACGATGTGCTTTCCGTTCCCTGGGCTCGTCAACATCGGAACCTTCGTATTCCTCCCAGATGGCATCAAACATAGCTAGCTTTAAGCTCGTATATTCGTCATTGGATCTAAGCTCGCATCTAATCCATCTTGGAAGTCCAACTAAGAACCAGAGGATGAGCATCTGTTCGGTGGGCTGTTCTTGTACTTGACCTTTTAAGCGCTTGAAACGCTCGATATAGTCTCGTACGCGTTCATCTTTTGCCATCTTGATGTTACTCAATTTGACAAAATGACTCTCTATCAAACGAAAGGGCTTGAAATGCTTGGTAAAGGACTCTTTCAATGTAGACCAATCAGTCTTATCATCATGATCAAGGTTAAAAAACCAGTCATGTGCTATATCAATCATGTCATAGAAAACAGTTGGACCATAGCGTCGTTAGATGTTTCGCCATAAATGTCGCATGCATTCTCAAATATTTGCAAGAATCTCTGAGGTTCCGAACTACCATCAAACTTGGGTAGATCCAACTTTGGGGTACACTTTTCAAGATGAGCTTTGTGAGTGGCAAAAACTCCATTAAGATGTGTTCTGGTTTGTGAGGATTCATCACCATAAAAATGGGCTCGTGCACGTGAAGACTCGGCTCTATGAGGTTGCCGGCTCTTGAATGGATTTGTGGAAGGCTCATGGACGTGTGATTTCATTCGAGAGAACCTATGACGTCGGATTTCATCAGACGTAGGAGACACCATTTCGGGTGGAAATCATCTGTGATATGGGGATCAGTATGGTGTTCCATTGGGTAAGAGTGTTTTTTTTTTTTTTACCAAGCTTGATGTTTTGTCGGAAAAATCTTGGGCCAAATAATAGATGGGGTCGAAAAAATGGACTGGATCAAAAAAAAAGTGGACTAGGTCAAAAAATTGTGGTATCAAAAAATGGTGGTATCGAAAAATGGATGGGTCGAAAAATTGTGGTATCAAAAATTGGATGGATCAAAAAATGGTGTATAAAAAAGGATGGATCAAAAAATGGTGTATCGAAAAATGGATGGATCAAAAAAATGGATGGATTAAAAAAATGGATGGATCGAAAAATGGTGTATCGAAAAATGGTGTGGATCAAAAAATGGTGGTATCAAAAAAATGGGAGGGATCAAAAAATGGAGGTATCGAAAATGGATGCATCGAATGGAGGTATCTAAAAAATTATGTGCGGGGAGGATTCGGTTCGGTTGAGTTTTGGACTTGGATATGCATGTTCTTCGGCAGATCGGACTGGGATATGTGTGCTCGTTGGTTCGGTTGAGATTTTTCTCTCTTTGGACTCGGTCGAGATTGTTATCTCTATGGGCCCGATCGAGAGTGGTCTCTCTCTGGACCCAGTCAATATTGGTCTCTCTCTGGACCCGTGGTCTCTCTCTGGACCCGGTCGAGATTGGTCTCTCTCTGGAGCCAGTCGAGAGTGGTCTCTCTTTGGACCCGGTCGAGATTGGTCTCTCTCTAGACCCAGTCAAGATATTTTGTGGAGCAAACGTGGACAGACTCGATCCAAATGGTGTGGAGGCCCTTCGATCGAGATGGGATGAAGTCGTTGGTCGAGATTTTTTGAAGTGGTCCAGTTCGGTGGAGATGTGACTGAAGGGACTGGGTCGAAAAAATTGGAATGGGTCGAAAAAATGGATGGGATAGAAAAAAAATTAACTGGGTCAAAAATTATGAAGTGGATCGAACCATCAGTTGGATCAGAAAAAAATGATGGATCCGAAAATGAAGGATCGAAAGATGGATGTATCGAAAATTTGAAAGGGTCAAAAATTTGAATGCCTTCGAGATCGATCGAGATTTGAGTGCCTGAACTCCGTCGAGAACTAAGTGTCTGCGAGAACAAAGTGCCTGGACTCGTTCCAAATCTGAGTGCCTGAACTCGAGCGAGAACTGAGTGCCTGGACTCGATCGAGAATTGAGTGCATGAACTCTGTCAAGATGGGTTTAGGGTCATCGGTTGAGTTTTCAAGTAGGTTCATCGGTCGAGATGTGGAACAGGAGAAGACTCGGTTGAGATGGTGTAGGGAGGTTGTTGGTTGAGATATTGAAGGAGGAAGGCTTGGGTGAGTTCAAGGAGAAGCATGAAGGAGAGGCTGAAGCAGGGTGGCTCGGTTGAGATGGCAATAGAGGATAGCATGGTTTTGCAGGTGGTTCAGTCAGTGAGGATGTAAATTAGTGAATGGTGTGTGGATGGGGTGAAGGCAATGGTGGTTCAGTGTATTGCTCATTCTAGAAGATGAACGAAGGAGTTGTGGGGGTTGTGTGAGAGCGTTTCCAGGTCATGAAACTGTCCAACAGGTTGTAGAAGGAGACTGCGGCCTGACGGGTTTCAGAATCAACTTGAATAGGGATGGTTAAATAGTTTGGTGTAGACTAAAGTTGATGGTAGATCTTGACAAGTAGAGCGTTTTGGTATGGATCTGGTTGTGAAGAACGTTGTAGCAGGTATGGAGTAAAGCTGTGGATGTGTTCAAGCGGCAACTAGAGTCGATGTTGACAAATTCCCTGCTCTAGAATCTGTTTACTAATTTTCGGTTTCACTTGTTTACATATTACTTCTTTATTCTGTCTATCAACAAAGTCTATGGGCACTTCTTGAAATTATCTTTCTTGTTTCTAGGCCCAAATCAGGCAGAATGGACTGATCTTCATTGTAGTAAATGTTATGTCTGTCAGAGGACAATCCAGGGACATCACTCTTGAACCGTATCACATGCATTCAGAACCAAACATGTAATCGAAACGTTCAACCATGAAATTAGCACGCAGTCCAGTTGAACAAACCATGATATCCTACTCTAATGCTGCAAATCGAAATGAATCAGATCCTAAGCACTAAAACTAATCTAGACATGCATTAATCCACAAAACAAGAAACAAGAACTAATCTAACAATATATTAGAAGTTCCAAGGATCAAGAAACACACATTTCTTGATTCTTGGGCTTCACGAACATCAAGAAAGTGACTGCCATAAGATTTGCAAGACTTACACTAGTTGAGAATATAGTTTAAAAAACCCGACCGAATCAATCACCACAGCACAACATCAAGTGCAATAAGACAAGACAACAGAATCGCTCTCCCACAAACTGTATATTCAAACTGATGAGTAAGTACAAAGATAAGTTGCTTAAAAGCACTCACATGTGGTGCCGTCAAAATAAGAAAGGACTGTATAAGTCGATCATTGCTATTTTAACTCTCTCCCTCAATGATCAACGTCTCTCTTTATTTTTGAGTTTACTCTATTCATGGAACATACCTCCATGATAGTATTACAAGTAAAGGCTTTTTACATAATCAAATCTAAACCAAGTTTGGCACTAAAAGTCTCAAACTTTTCTTTACTTAAAGCTTTCGTAAATATATCAGCAACTTGTAATAACGTGGAACAATGTACAATACTTATGTCTTCAGATTGTAACTTCTCATGCACAAAGTGATATTTCACCTCAATATCTTTTGTCCTTGCATGAAAGATAGGATTTTTAGCCAATTGTATTCCACTTTGACTATCACAGAAAATAACAGTAGGATTTACCTGCTTCATGCCAATCTCAAATAACAACTTACGTAGCCAAACAGCTTCCTGGGTAGCAGAACTCAACACTTTATATTCGGCTTCTGTAGAAGAAAGAGAAATAGTATCTTGCTTCTTGCTAGACCATGAAAAACAACTGCTACGAAAATTGAAGGCATAACCTATTGTTGACTTTCTATCATCTATACTTTCTGCCCAATCAACATCAACATAACCTTGCAACTTAGGTAAAACACTTTGTCTTTTGTAGATTAGACCAAGGTTAGGTGTACCTTTCACATACCTCAAAATCCTTTTTGCAGCTTTCCAATGGTCCATAGTGGGTGATGACATGAATCGGCTAATCAAACTTACAGCATAGCATATATCAGGACATGTAGTCGTAAGATATATCAAACTCCCAACTAGCTGACGAAATAGAGTAGCGTCAACATGTGCACTATCATCAATACGAGATGATTTCTTACCAGCTTCCCAAGGGGTGATGGAAGGTTTTCACTCTGTCATGTGAAATCTCTCCAATATCTTGCCCACATACTTGTTTTGACATAACCTGATATCACTATTAGTTTGCCATACTTTGACACCCAAGCAATAGTGCATTAAGATCTAAATCTGTCATCTCAAACTGCTTGCATAAGTTGGCTTTGATAGAATGAGTGAGGTTCTCATCATTTCCCGTGATAATGATATCATCAACGTAAAGTACAATCAAGGCAATGTTGTCATCATTTATAAGAACATAGAGGTTTGGATCTGAATTTGTTCTTACAAACCCATGAGAAAGAAAGTAACTGTCAATGCGCTTGGCGCTTGCTTAAGGCCATAAAGTGCTTTGTGTAGTTTACATACCTTCTGTTCTTGCCCTTTTGCCATGAAGCCCTGCGGTTGGACCATGTAAACTTCTTCTTCTAAGTCACCATTCAAAAATGCGGACTTCACATCCATTTGATGGATCTTCCACCCAAAATGAGATGTTAAGGCAATGATAAGACGTAGCGTAGTCCACTTAGCCACTGGAGCAAATGTCTCTTCGTAGTCAATTCCTTTTCTTTGCTCATAACCCTTCACTACTAGGCATGCCTTATACTTTGCTATCGTGCCATCCACATGAAACTTTGTTCTAAACACCCATTTGTTGTCAATGGGTTTCTTTCCAAGTGGTAGATCAACCAACTCCCATGTATCATGCCTGTGGATGGATTCTATATCCTCTTCCATTGCCCTTTGCCACTCTTTGTGATCTTTTGCCTCATCAAAGGTTGATGGCTCTCGACACTTCAAAATGTCAGTCATTAGGGCATAGTTCACATGATAACGATCGGGAGACTTCCTTTCCCGCGTTGATCTTTTCACTTCACCTTGTGTGCTAGATCTTGGTTGATTTAGCTTTGCATCCTTCATGATCTTTTCATACCATTTTGGTATCTTAGATTTAGGTGATACACTACGTGGAGAGTATGTATCCCAAGGAGTGTCTAAGTAATGTCTCTTACTTCCAACCGGTTTCTCCTTTAGTGCTCCTATTGGCAAGTACCACCCCCTAGGCTCTTGAATAGGTGGTGTCCTTTCATACTCGGCCTCTCGACTCTCGTCTTCACGTGCATCATCTTGTGGAACATATTCTTCATCTTCTTCCTCCAGAATTGTGGGAAGCCTTTTGATGCTTTCACCACTTGCATGGTCTTCATCTTCATACCTACGTGTTTCATCAAAGATCACATCTTTGCTAATGTGAATCTTATTCATTACAGGATCAAAACCATGTAAGCTTTTGTCCTCTCATCATAACCGATGAAGATACACCTGATTGCTTTGGCATCAAGTTTCGTTCGCTCCTCCTTTGGCACATGTACATAGGCCTTACATCCAATGACACGAAACTTGTCGATTTTTGGCTTTATTCTAATAAATGCTTCTTTGGGAGTCACAGTTGGAACCGCAACTGTAGGGCTCCTATTTTGCAAGAACGTTGCCGCACTGCACGCTTCCGACCAAAGTGAATCGGTCAAGCCCATTTGCTTCATCATGGAGCGTGCACTCTCCATAATAGTCATGTTTTTCCTTTCAGCTACACCATTACTATGCGACGTGTGTGACTGTGTGAATTGTCTTTTGATGCCGTGTTCTTTGCAAAAGTCCTCAAAATCATCAGATTTGTATTCGTCCCCTCTATCGGATCTTAGCACTTTGATGCGTGCATCCAGTTGGTTTTCTACCAAAGTCTTGAACTCCTTGAAGCGAGCAAAATTGTCAGATTTCTTCTTCAAGAAATAAATCCATGTCCTCCTAGAGTAATCATCTATGAAAGTCATAAAATAATATGCTTTCCCCAACGACATGGTCTTCATTGGGCCGTACAGGTCGCTGTGAATGAGTTCCAGTGGTTTCTTAGCTCTTGCAGCTCCACCTTTCTTGAATGTCTCCCTATGATGCTTTCCCATGACGCATCCTTTACATATTGCATGATGATCATCCTGCAATGCCGGTAACCCTATTACCATCTTCAGCTTCGCCATCAATCTCAAGCTCTCATAGTTCAAATGACCAAGTCTTCTGTGCCACAACTCAGATTGAGATGTTGTTGAGATAGCCAAACCATATTCTCTTGGTTTTGCAGCATCCAATTTATAAAGGCCACAATTACTATCTCTATAACCCTTCGCCATCACTTTATGGTTGTGGTTCACATCTGGCACCATCATCAACTTGGGATGCCAATGTCGATGAGAAGACACTTGTCTCGTCATCTTCTCCATCATCTTCGGCAATGTTTCCTTGTTGAGTCACTTTTCCTGCCTTTATGTCTGCTTTCTTCTTGTAACACTCGCGTGCCCAATGACCCGGTTTGTGGCAATAGTAACATTCGTCTTTCTTCTTCTTTTTCTCTTTTGATGACGACTCTCCCTCGTCATCATCATCCTTGGATTTCTTAGGAATCCTTTTCCATCCTTTCTGCTTGCCTTTAGCAAGCAAGGTTATAGTCCAATTTTGATTCTCCCTAAGAGAATCGAATTCAGTGTCCATTGCAACTTTCCACTGGTTAGCATTAGGTGTCGACATTGCCTTAGAAACAGTGGTTGGTTTCTACACAAAGTAGCAGGTTGGATCATCCATAAATCGGGATGGAGGCTATCTGGATCGGTTCAATCTTTTGGATTGAACTTCGATCCTCTGATGTAGTTCGGCTTGTCGAGGTTCAGACTCATTGTTAGAGTCTGTGTCGAGCTTGTGATCAGTCCTGAGTTCGAAGTTGTCGACTTTGGGATTGGGAGTCGATAAAGTCTTCCCCTTGTGATTGATAAATTTTTCTTCCACAAAAAATGACATCTCTACTCGTGAAAGTTTTCTAAGTGTCCAAATTGTAGAGCTTGTATGCCTTGTGGTCTGGGGAATAGCCGATGAAAATTGACTTTCTGCTGGTGTCGTCCAGCTTCTTTCTTAGATCTTTAGGGATCTAAGAGTAAGCAATGCATCCAAACACTCGAATATTTTTAGTGATGGTTTCGATCCTCTCCATACTTCATAAGGTGTTTTGCCATTCAGGGTGTAATGGATCAACTTTGTAGATAGGCAGTTGTAGTAACAGCTTCTGCCCAAAAGTTCTTAGGAAGAGAGGCATGGACCAGCACGCTCTTGGTACTTTCAATGAGAGTTTCACATGGAGAAGTTGGTTTGCTAACAAAAATAATATCTTGCACTAGATTCTGAATTGACATTTGTTGAATACTATTGAAGTTAAGATGGTCTAATCTGAAATGCCAAAGCATATCAGTTGATTCAAAAGTGAATGTATAAAGAGCTTGACTATTAGCAAAATAGCAGTGGCTAAGTTTGTATAGATAGTCGCTTGTTCTTCCGAAAGCTAGAATTTTTCGAGACTTGTTAAGAATTGTGCAGCCGTTTGTATCGAATTTGACCCTCCGACCTGAATTAGTGATTTTGCTAACTGAGAGCAGGTTTTTGGTCGAATTTGGAATGTGAAAAACATTGGACAGCAACTTGACTTCACCTTTCTGAAATTCGACCCTAACTGTTCCTTCACTCTCGATAGAATGAGATGAGTTGTCTCCAAGATGCACAACTCGAGAGTGACTTTTAATCATTGAACCGGTCTTGATGGTGAGTCATATGTTGTGTTGCTCCAAAGTTTAGATACCAGGAATTGATATCATGTTGTTCTCCGACCTTAGTCATGAAAGTTGTTTCATCTTCCTCTTGTTGTTGGATCGAGTGATTGGTTGTAGCACTATGTGCTTGTTGTTGGAACTGCTTCTTCTTCTCAGTGTTGTATTTTAGAGTTCTACAGTCCTTGATTTCATGACCAGTCCTCTTACAGTATCTACAGCTGCATTGGTTGGAATGATGAAGATTCTGAAGTTGATTGTATGTTTGATACAGGCTGCTACATATTGCTCCTCTTGTCAGGATAATCTGACTGTGTAGATCTCTGCGATCTGAACTTTTGATTTCTTTTTGTTTATAGAGCTTGAGGATCCAAGATCTTGAGCCTGATCCTGAGCTCGAAGGAGGATGCAGTTCTTCTGATCTTCTCTTGTAGAAGCATCGAAATTACTCTTAATAGAGTGAGATACTCCTGGGTCGAAATTGCCATGATCCAATTTTCATAGGCATCAGGTAGACTTGATAATAGAGTCATAACAGCATCGGAATCTTTTATGACTAAGCCAGTTGCAGTCATCTGTTCCATAGGATTTTTGAAAGTGTTGAGATGACTCGAAATGCTACATGCGTCAGACATTCTTCCTCAAATGGAGTTTGGAGGTGACATCCCTAATATCATAGAGAGGTTGCTAGGATGTCCCATGCATTCTTAGCAGTCTGAACAACACGTATATGGTTGATTTGGGTATCCTTGGTATTGAGAGTAATCATAACAAACGTCTTGCCATCTCTCAGTCTCCATTTGGTGATGATGGTCGCACACATGTCTGAGTTCTGTGCCATCAACGATGTCCCACAGTTCTTTGGCTAGTAGTATGACCTTCATCTTGAACTTCCAGAGATGGTAGTTATCTCCGGGTTTGTCAATCAGAGACGAACAAGAAGATGGATCCATTCTGGTTTGAGCGAGATCGTTGGTAGAAACAACGAAATCGAAATACTGTTGGCTGCACCCTTACTAGAATAATGTCTTGATAGAAACAAGACTAATAATCTACAGTAGATAACTGAACTACCCGCTTTGATACCATGTCGGAAATCGAGAGTATGGCTAGCATCGGAAGCTTGAGCGAGAGTAGGCGGTGCAGGATTGGAAGTGCCACAGTTAGCGGCAGAAATATTCAAGATGAATGATTCAGATAAGCGCAAATGAACAATACAGTAGTGAGGCAAGAATTGCATCTGATTAATATCAACAACGAGTACAATTTCTTGAAGTGATAACTTCAGCTTGATAGTTGAGCATGATAACGCGGGCAACAGAAAATCTGATTAAGTGAATTGAGAGACTCATAAGATTGATATATTACAAATATCTTCTACTTGCTAAATATCTAACTAGAATTAAATGCTATTTGCTACATTATTACAACCGCCTTTGTAGTTGGTAACCACTTTGGTAATAATAAAGACTATGTACAAGCAGGTGAACTGTCAAAAAGTCTTTTGACAGTATTTGGATCGACTTTTCCCTAATGAGGGAGTCGATGAGATGTCGAAGTCGATGAAGTCAATTTCTTCGATGACTACGAAGTTAGTTGAGGGTTGACGACAAGTCAACGAAGTGGATTGTCGATGGAGTCGAAGTGATGGTGTAAGTCCGGTATTTTGATGTCGTTTAACTTTGATTATATACATGGAGAAGTCGAAGTCGATAAAGTCGGACTTCGGACTTGACGTCGACCCATTTCGACAACATTTTTGCTGTGCTTTCTTGTTCCAACCATCAAGATAATCAGATTCGGTATACCAACAGTCTTCTTTGAGAAAACCACAAAAGTCATTAGTTTCAGAAGAAATTTTTTTCACAACATCTCAAATAGAATTCGCCTGGCCCCTTTTTCATAGAGCAAGATTCATTTTTGGCCTCCACGAATTCTGTCTCAGATAAACAAATGTCTAAAAATAGAAAAATGTAGTTTTATTCATCAGATATCCATCATCAGAATTCGCAGACAATTCGCTGGAGCTCAAATTGATCCTCACAATTTCTCTACTATCTCTGCGAATTCTGATCAGACACATTTTTGCACTGTCAGACGTTTTTTTTTTCTCTTTTGGCATAGAAAAATCACTTACAAGAATTCGCGGGCCTCAGAACGTTGCCTCGAAATTCACGACCATCATTACCAAATCGTGGACACTGAGGACGATTTCTGGGTGAAGTTGCAAATTCTTGCCAAAAAAAAGTCTATATATAGTCCTCCACCTTCTCTCCACGAGTTCATTTTAGATTGCTGCTCTCGAGTTCATGCCAAATTTTTTTCAAAATTTTCAAAATTCTCAGAGCAATCTAAAATCACTACTATCATGGCTTCCCGCGATTCCTCGCTTAGCTTGCATCGACGTAAACCCCCTCATCCTTATTCAGGGGATATCATTATGATCTATCTTAAGAATTATGTGGAGCAGCTCACCCTGGCCAAGGATATCCTCACCAACCTTGGCTTTGATCTGACACTTTTCCGGGACCAACAGAACAAGAGCCTCATTCGAGTAGCCTACTCCACCTATTCGGATGAGTTCCAAACTTTTCGGATTACATCCAAGAGTGGCTGCTATTCTATTATCAACGTCTCTCCTGGAGATCTCCAGAGCATCGGCTTTCCTAATCTCGGAGAGACAATCCATGGGAAGGGCACCAGCTATGATGCCAAGTACTTCACAAAATTTCTGACAGATGACGACAAAACCATTGCCCAAACCAACGACAGGATTGCTATCCGCCTCATCACGGATCCCCATCTACGGGCCGCCTCAGGGATCCTCGTCACCATGGTCGCAGTGCATACCACCAAGATGGATCGCATACCACCGAGCGACCTCTTTTCTCTGACCCTCACCATGGACGATCCCACTCAAAATTACAAGTGGGCTGAGAAGGTAGCAGAGAAGCTGTGCGGAGCTCTGAAAGCCTGCAAACCAACTCCCAAATGTGGGTATCTCCTCCACATGTTGGTCACCAAACAATTGGGGCCTAGGGCGGCTGCTGCCATCAAGCAGCTGGATGATGTTTATCCAAGCACAAAAAAGTGAGCCACCCTCCAACCGACAGCAGAACCGGTCTCACCAGCCCCACCTACTAAGAAGCAGAAAACACAGAAGCCGATGTCCCACATGACATTCTATCCAGCGACATCGGGGTGGAATATGCTGAATCGGGAGGGAGCCTTAGAGCAGCAGGCGGCCTTACTTCACTAGGCCCAACAACGTCGACAAGCAGTAGCAGCAGCAGCAGGCAGCTCCAGAATGACAAGCACTTCTGGCTCTGATCCTATGGGCGTGATTCCGTCCACACAGACAATTTCCTCTCCATCAATTGCTCTCACACTCCCACCACCACCCCCACCATTTACTACCACCTCCACACCCTCACTAACTCTCAACACGGGCTTCACTTCCACACTTTCACAAAAGCCCTCACCTGTACAAATCTCCACCCTACTTGACTCCACAGTCAACGTAGATGATTTTGCATTGCAATTACTAACTGCACTTCCATCAACCACTGTCACCACTAACCCAATCCAACAATCTCCGCCACGCAGTATCTCCCCACCTCTTGTACCCCTCAATCCACAATCACCCCCACCTACCTTTCATACACCTCCGTCTAGCCCTGCTCTTGATTTTCTGCCATTCAACCCAATGTCGTATCCTAACTACACACGCACCCTCCCTGACATTGGTCCTTGGGAAAAGTTACCCCTTGCAATCCAAAAAGCGGTATGGTTGGTGAATGAACTCCAATACAATCTATTTGACACCCTAGGGGGACAGTATACTATGCGGCAATTCGACGATCTATGGCGGGCCTTCAGAAAGAAAAAGGAAGGCTGGAGGAGGAAAACAAACAACAGTAGTTGCAGATCCAGGACCTCACGAATTACAATCAACAATAGCAGCAGATGCTACTCCATCTCCAGAACCAGCTCCAACTGAAGGTATCCAACATGCAGCAAGCCATCGATACCCTTAAAGCCGAAAAGGATGAGGCTATAACAGATTCACAAGCAGCACGTTCCGCTATGAAAGAACAGTTGGAAATGGTGGACTTCAACGACTTCGCACCACCAACTATTCCTGAGGGAACTGCCATTCCAGTGGTGGCCTATCAAACGTTGGCCCAAAAGTTGAAAGATAATGTTAGCAATTGTGCTAACACATAGACAATAAAAAAAGAAAAAAATAAAACTCCATGGCATGTGTTTTGTAAGACCACGTATCTGTCAATAAACTTCAGCCATGGCAAGTGTTTTGTAAATCCATGAGTAGAAGCTTACATAATAATAAAATAGCTTAAACTTAGATTTAGAACTTAGACTTAGGAAACTTAAGATTAAAAATATTTTATCTTAAGTTTTCCTAAGTTAAAAAATTTGAAGTTCTAAATCCGAAGTTAGAAGTTCTAGAAATGCTAGAAATAGATGAGTCCCATAAGTTAGTAGACACTTATGGAAGACCCTTCTTGCCATAAAAGGAGAGGCATTTGCATTGTAAACAACACTTTTGAGATTAAGCTATCTTGCTCTTTATTTTGGAGAATTATCATTCTATTTCATTTGTGTTCCCCGTGGAAAGGTGCATAGCTTGAGGGAAGGTGCTCGGACCTCCTCTTGCCTCCTTTTCATCGGTTTTATTGTGGCATGTTCATTACTGCTTATTTGCTTAGTATTAACCGCAATCTCATTTTATTACCCTTTGGATGTTAATCTAGGATTTGGTTTAATCACCTTGCTAGTTGGGTAAGCCTTAGTAAGGTTTTGTATTTTGTCATCTTAGTTAATTTCATTTCTATTTCGAGCACTAGTTGGGTAAGCCTTAGTGCTTCATCATTGTTTTATTTTCGCACTCCGTCTAAAGCTTGGTAAAAGACTTAGAAAGCGGACGATCCTCTCTATACTACACCACATAGTGAGTAGATCTAGCCAAACATTGACAAACCAGATTTACTTCCAACACTTATTTATTTAGTAAAACTCAAATTTTTTTACATTTCGCGCTCGTTGAGGGATGGGAAGTCTTGGGAGCTCAGGGTGTGTGGGCCGGGCATTGGTGGTGCACGCTGAGGGCCGGGAGTGGACAAGAATGTAGCCGCAGGGGTGCGCTGAGGGTCGGGGGAGGGGAGGACGACAAGCAGCAAGCAGCCAGGGAAACGCTACAGGTAGGCAGCCGGCGGAGGGGAGAGAGGGAGTGCACCGCTGCACTCCGTGATGCGTGTTAGGGAGTGCATGTTGTGCACTCCCTAAGCAGAGCTGAACAAATTGGGCAAGAGAAAATTTATGTCATTATTGATGCAAGGTCAAATCGTACTTGCATAGTTATTTAATGGTAGAAAATAGAAAAATGAATGCTCCCAAAGTCTTGTCATTATGTTTGTCAATAAGCAGGCTGATCACTTTAGTACTGGGCTAGCGTTAGCTCATGCCTCCACAACAATGTGACTCAATGACGAGTCTATATGGTAGACCCAACTTGCTAATAATGTATACATATTCTAGATAATGAAGCCAGTCAAAGATAGTGGGACAAGGCGAATAAGAGGAAAATTCCCATTATACTAATGTATGCTCAGATTGTGCTTGCTACTTCATTGAAACGTTTGAAGCCTTGTGCTCCTGCATCAAGTTTGTTCTCACATTGTCCAAGGAATATGGAGTACCTTGTAAGGGATGCACTCCATGAGGTTACAAAAAAATTAACCCACCACATTATATGGAAACAAGGTAATGTTTGATATATCTTGACAAGCCTCGTCTCAAAGTCAAAGAATAATTCACACGTTAAATATGATGTGATCTGAAAGATCATGACAAGCTTTGTCACGCACATGTATGGTCAAACTTATGAAAGCATTCAACTTGCAAAATATGATTTTATAAATTAAAAAACTTTTTATGCTCAAGCTCACCACAAAGAGACATGTGAACTTTAAGCATATGATCTCGTTAGATGATTGCTTAACGACAAAGTTGAAAATAATTTTAAAAAAAAAATTATTTTTTAATGATTTAAACAAGAACTATGTGGATACCACACAAGCATTGGCATTAGGATAAGATGGTGTTTTGTTACATGTATGCTAACACTAATGATATGTATGTTCATTTACGAACACTCATCATCCCACACATGGTCAGTTGGTGTATTGTGATTGGTTGGGCTCACCCATCTCAAGTTTGACTCTCTATGATTGCATGGGTTGATAACACCAACAAGCATTTGTTTGACCTCATGTTGCACCTTGCTTAAATTATTACTTGAATCTATGACGAAGGCTTAGAAGTACTTATCATCTACTATAGCTAGCTTTCAAAATTTTAGACAAATCTTTTGACTTTGACTTTTTTTTTTTCTCGAAAAAGCTAGCCATAGATTAGGAAACTTATACAAAGTACATGCTGGAAATAAAATTTCAGAAGTGAAAAAATTTTCAGCCTCTCTGAAAAGAAGCAGAGGGGATATACAAAAGTCACCGCTCCCGAATTCCCTCCTATTTCTATCTAAGCAGATGTTCCAAAGAGTGGTTATTCTAATATGTTGCCAGAAAGCATCAGTCTTAGCATCCTCAAAAGTGATATTGTTCAACAGTAAATCTAAGTGGCTGAATCTCTTGAATCTGACATGGAAGCGCACAATAAAGAGATCAGTCACTGATTTCCAAAGAGGAGCATAACAATGCAAGAACAGGTCAATCACATCTTCAACAAATGTTTTGCATTTAGTGTAGACATGCGATACTTCACCTCTATAACAAGCACGTACAGGAAGAGAATGTTGGAGACTGTGACTTTTTTTGAACACATAGTATTGCCTTGGCAAAGCAAGGCCAAACATAATTTTTTTTCTCAAACTCATTAAGCAAATGCACATCATCTTTGAGAGTATGATTGCAATAGTTTACCACTTCGGGGCAAAGCTACTAAAAGTCGATAGATTCATTGTGAGAAGTTTTCCCTTATGGAGGGCATCCAAATCTTTAAGAAAAATCTAATGCTTATCTAAGAGTGACACCTTAGCTTTAGCAAATAATCATAATAGCTTACCGTTAGTGTGACAAAGCTAAAAGGTACCTACAAAACACCCCTAATCATTTATACAATAAAAACTATTATGTTGTGATTCCTAACATTGGACTAAGTAACTTGCATGAGGATAAGGTTACTTTGTGTGGCAAAGCCTTCTCTCTCAATCCACGGAAGTGGCGAGTGAGAGGAGGGCGATCACTACACATGATATATAGACATAATCAACCCAAGGGCGTAATGTCATGTGTCATGTTGCCAAGGCAAATAACCTACTATTATAACAAAAAATAATGAGGAGCCCTCCTGATGGCTCATAGCATTACCCCTCTTTAAAAAAAAGATGCTAAGTGACCACTAAGATGCTAACACAGTAAGATGCTAAACACTGTCAACGAATATTTTGCCCGTAGCAATTGTGAAGGGCAAAACTTGGGATGCGGTAGCACATGGTTGGCCAAGAGCAGCCTAGTTCTGAGCCATAGCAAGTGTCAGAGTTTGTCGGCATCGAAAAGCGGCAACATTCCGGTCTAGTAGACTCACTCATGCAATGCACACACCTACCATCCCCACCCGCCTCTTTCTCACTTGACCCCAAAAGGGCTGGTACCAAGGGACAAGGGTATTATGTCTACTTACATGTGGGTGATGTTTTAGTCTCCATTTACTTATGGGACGAATGCACTTTTCTGGTGACTTTCACGGTAGCAACGCCTGTGCGTAGCTTGCACCCTCCAACAACAGGGGCATGTAAATTTCTTCCATCTGCACCGTAGATCTTCAATTGTTACATATGGTATTCGTCATCCAACGGCAAGGCTGCCCTCGTCGCTCCAGCCGCTTGGCAGGTAGCCCGCCTCTCATGGCGGGTAATATTACCCGGACATGTTGAACTAAGACCCATATCTTCATAGCGACGTCACAAGTTTACCCAACTACCAATAGATTCCCGAGGAACGTCCAGATTTTGCCACGTCGTCACCCAACAACCACTACTTACTCGCAGTGAAACGTGGCGGACATCCAATGGGAGAGATGGCGAAAGCTCCGCCGCTGCCGTAAGCTTTGCACTTATTCATAAAGACCTCCTTCCCTTTTTAGGGTTTTCTCATTCCCTTTGCTTTTCGCCTTTCGCACGATCCATTTCCTTTCGCTTTGCTTTTTCCTTTTGGGCAGCGTTCAATCTTCCAGCCTCGCAGCAGATGGATTTTCTTCTCAGGATCGTGCGCTCTGAACGTCGCTACCGCTACTTGGATGCATCCGAATTACATTCTTTGTCACAATTTTTTTTTGTTTCTGAGACAGTTTTGCTGCCGCATCGCTTCTTCTACAGGTAATTATCTGTTTCCAAGCCCTCCATCTTTATTACTTGCAATTCAAGGCGTGAATGTTCGGTTATGATATGTACTTCGTAATAGTTTTACTTCTTCCGCAGGTGATAATTCTTCTTCCAAGGCTTGTGTATTTAGTTGTTCCATTCTGTTCTTGTGATCCTACCTCCAAGGCATCTGTAGGTTGTTATTTAAATGCTTTTCTTCTACTTCGAAATCCTCTTTTACTGGTAATTAAAATCTCTTCTTTTACAGGTAATTCCACGTCCAACGCTTTACATATCTAGTCTTTTATTTTAATTCCAAGGTTTTCGTTAAGCACTTCTTCTACAGGATGCTTCCGAGTCGTCTGACTTGTTAGACTTTCTTCTTCTACTTGTTATTGTAATTCTGTTTTATTTTTTTATTTCTAAAATGCTTTACTTATACGTGTAGTTCTGCTTCCAAGGCTGATGTTTAGCTGTTACATGTTTCTTCTACAGGCGATTGTGCTTTCAAGGTGTATGTACTCAGTTTATAAATGTAATTTATTCATCTGAGGATTTTGGATGGTCTGCTAATGACCATTTATCCTGGGTTTTTTGGAAAGGATTGCTTTTGCTATCCTAGTAACTGTGATTCTTTTTTCTTTTGTGAATTCAGGGTTTATTTTTAGGTATGGGGGATGGTCCGTACAGCATTTAGTGACCTTTACGTGTGGTAAGTGTTCGAGAAGTTATGGCGAGCCTGTATGGGCAACTTTTAACTTTTCAAAATACTTGAACCACGCCCGTAAAGGTCACTCTAGAAACACTTCGTATAATGGATTTCTATTTGAGCTCAAAAATTTGAGAGAAACCTGCACTTTATGTGGGATGGTTTGTTTTTGACCTCTATTGGTGGTAAGCATAATTTTGAGAAGTTGCATGTATGGGGAAATGGTCATTTTACTGACCTTTACTTGGTGGTAAAAGGTCATTTAAGAACTGGTGAGACAATTCAAAAAATTACTTGGACCCATGTTTTTGTAGCATATGGAATGGGTATGAATGCAATGTTAGTGTGATTTTTTAACAAAATAAATTCAAAATCTCTATAAACCATGAAATCTCAGTTATCATGTGCTCCACCAGTAAAGATCTCTAGATCATTCCCCTATGTAACATGTAGAGGTTGAGCTATAAGTTATTCTCCAACTCAACATGATGTTGAGATGTGTTATTATCTTTTTTGAGGATTGAGTGACTAATTCGGCTCGAATTTTCATTAACAGCTAAAAATTTGTATGGTTCATAGAAATGATGTAAAATTTATGAGTAAGGGCTTTTATGGTTTACAAATTACTGGGAAGTTAAAATTATGGGGGAGGGATTTTCAGAATGGCATTGATGCTCATTTTAGCTAAAATTTTTTGAGGGGAACTTTTACATGTGTTTTTGCAGATAGTCCAGTAGCCTCCTGCCTTATTTCTGTGTTTTTTGCTTTTCAATAATTACCCTAAATCCCCTCTTTATTCATCAAATCCTTAAGGTAATCTATTGTGGCACCTATTTTTTCAGGTGTACGTGCCCTCAAGGATCGTGACATATCACCTCTGAAATGTTCTTTTCTCATCGTAGCAGTGCATTTTTTTACTGCAAGATTTCAGCTGATTTAAGCTGTTGTCTCTGTCCACATTGGGGGGCTTACATTCAAGAATCAAGATTTCTCAGACCGAAGTTCAGTTGGCTGGTCAAGTTAGCAGTAATAATGTACAAAATGTTCAAAGGAGTAGCACCATGATGCATCACACATTTGATTTTCTCATCATGGATTTTTCAAGCTTTTCGCAGGTGCCAATCAGTAAAATGATGAAGATAAGCATCCAAGTGAAGAATAGACTTACAGAAAAAGGTGCAAGTCCAGCTTATCATTCTTACTGTTTGTTGCCACAGTATTTTCATAAGTTATTGGCAACTGCGAGGAACATATCAGATTGCAAAGCTTGCTTATTAAGCACATTGGTATTTCTTGAGTTGCATACGGTGATTTATTTGGGAATGATTATTTACCATGGGAACTCTGGATTTCATCTTTGATGGTAGCTTTCAACAATGAGGTGAGTATCTATAATCAGGCAGTGAAAGGTCTTAATGAGTTACAGTTTGATATGAATCTAGTTTAGTCATTTTTAGTTAAGCTTACGTTTTAAGGGCAGACTAAGCATCGCATTGTTGGACCTAAAGTCTGCAATGGAATCAGAACCTTGGGATTTGAGTCCTGGATGGAGCACTTATCTTAGCTTGGAAATAAAAAAGAAGTATGAAATATTTGAGAGAATAGGTCAAGGTGCTTTTGGAGAAGTTTATCGGGGAAGGAGGAGAGCAGATGGTCTGATTGTTGCCTTGAAACATTCATTCCACCCCCAGAGTTCATGTAGAGAGGTGGAGGCTCTTCGCAGGCTGGATCACCCAAACATTCTCAAGCTTATGGAATATTTTGTCGATGGTTCAAATTATTTCTTGATTCTTGAGTACTTGCCTTACAACTTGTTTGTAATCATTGAGTCTTTTCTGGGTCTACTTGGGGAAGCTGAAATTAAAGGGTTGATGGTTCAGCTTCTTCAAGGTGTGGCAGCCAATCATTCCACTTCCATCCTTCATCGGGACCTAAAGCCTACAAATTTACTTGTGGCAAATGATGGAACTCTTAAAATTGCAGACTTTGGTCAGGCCCGAAAGATTGGAGTTAACTGCGAGACAATCAGATCACGAGCAGAAGCTAAGGAGTCAGATCAAGACAGTGCAATGAGTTTGAACAGTACAGGAGACAATCTGCAGAAGGAGAAACACTTGGCAAAGCTGGATTTGCCAACAAAGCATCCTGTCATTTGGGATGGCAGGTTTGGAGAACAATTGTGTCCTAGCAGAGAAGAAGATAATCGCCTAGAAGGAAAGGATGGGAATGTTGTGAAAGAAACTGGCCAATTTTGTGCGAAAAAGGTTGGGGAGCTTTTAGAAGAGAATAATTCCATAACTGAGAGCAACTTTGATGTGGGGTTTTACTCTCAAAACTACGATGATAAGAAAAGAGCAGAAACTGCTATTTTGGGAAAGGTAAACTCTAGATTTCACAAAGCCGATAATAGAAGCCATGGAAATGCAATCATTGATGGTTACCTTTCGAGTGAGAAAATTGAGAGTGTGGAATGCCTAAATCACTCGTTATCTGAAAGGACTTTAGAAGTTGACTTTCAAATTGAAGACTTTTGCCATCACAAAAACGCATATCATGGCCTTTTTTGTAAAGGTGGAAACTCATCGTTTCCGAGTGAAGAGCACCTTTTTATGGAAGAAAAATCAGAATTAGCGGGAAAAGGTAAGGGCTTTGGTCCAGTGCGCTATACCAGGTCTGTGCAAAAATTGGCCCATGGCACAGTTTTGAAAGTTAAAAGAACTGGAAACAAACCATTTGCAAATTGTGGAGAGCTTTTCACAAAGTGCAGCAAGAATCTGAGTGAACCTAGTGACTTTGAGCATAGTGCAAGTGTGGATCTTGATGTGTTTTTGTATCATAGCTATAATAGTCAAAATGTTGAAAAGAAGCTGATCGGACAAGGAGATATAGCCTCCCAAATAAGAGGATGTGAATTGAATGGAAGCATTGAATTGAATACTCCTGGAAGTACAGGGACATCAGAAGGGGAACACACAGGAAACACGGCTGCCGCATTTGAGGATGAATGCGTGATGGACCTGCCTGCCAGAAATGCGAAAGGCATTCACTATATAAGTACAGACACAATTGATTGTGATGGTCTGTTTTTGCTTGATTTATCCAAAGATGGAGTGAAATTGAATGATCAGGATTGCAAGATGCATTATGATCCTCAAACCCCCAGGCAGGGATCTGGAGAGGTAGAGATTGTCGAGAGTTCTACACCTGCTCGATTTGATTTGGATGGTATTATGGATAGTCAACAAGGAATTGCAAAGATTAAGCTTGGAAGCCCTGAAGCTCAAGTGCATGCAGTTAGTTGGTCCGGAGCTTTAGAGAACCTGAGTAAAGTTGAAGGCACAGGCATTAAGTTGTCAAAAAGAAAAAATGTGGAGGGAGACACACTACTTGGAACTCAAAACCTAGTAAAATCTCAGGAGCACTTTCTGGGCTCAAATTTCAGTAACGAAAAAATTGAAAATTGTCTGGTTGGCAGGGACAACGGAGATATTGGCAGGTTCTTCAATGGGGGTTATGCCAATCAGGTAACTGAGCATGGAAGGCTCACTGTTGCCGAGTCGGAAGAAGAATGGGGTATTTTAGAAGCTGGTGATGAAGATTTTTTACCAGAAACTGGGAATGAAGCAAAGTGGTACGACTGCGAAGATGTTCTAAAAGAGGGTAACTATAGTTCTTGGTTTGGTGATTTAACATCTGTCTCTAAGGATTATGTTGTCCGAAAGGTCTCCAATGAGCTCAAAATATCTGAGAGATATTGTGAGTTGACTTGTGATGGTTCTTGGCTTGGTCACAAATCTGAAAATCATTGCTCATCGGTAATATGCAGTCCTGTAACACACTCAGGATACATTGGATCGGATAAAAGGCTGCATATTAGTGAAATCGAATGTTTTCAAAGTAACAGTGTCAGTGTTGATGATGCTGATGACATACAGATACAGGATGATAGGTTGAAGCCTGTAGAAAGTGATCTTTCTTCTACTGACCAACGCTTTAAGGAAGCAAGTTTAGGCAAGAAAGATGGAAACAGGGGTTTCCCGGCCTTTGATGGTGTATATTCCTTTGGCTCTAGACCTAGCCTGCAACCTGATGAAAGGGAAGAGTCAATATTGTCAGTACTGGATCCAAGGTTGAATGGTAAGAAAAGGAACAGTTTAGATTGTACACATAATCAAGATGGCGTGCAATTCTTGGACAATAATCAGGGTTACGATGATGAAGAGGAAGGACCAGGACCACCGGTTGTGTCTCCTGTTGAGAAAGATTGCCAGTCAATAGGAGGGTCAGTCATATCTCAAGGAGTTGGGCAAGCTTTTCCAAATCAGTTCTGCTGCTGTAGCTTATGTCTGGAACATCCACCAAACTCAAGTAGTCAAATGGCATCAAGAAATAAAGAGAAGTTTCAAGACTTGACGTGGAACATGTATTCCAGCTGTAAACCACCATTGTCTGGCCAAACATCTAATGCGACAGAAGGCAGTTTGCTGGAGTTAACAGGATGTGTAGGCACAAGGTGGTATAGAGCACCAGAACTTTTGTATGGGTGTACAAGCTATGGAACTGGTATAGATCTTTGGGCTGTTGGCTGTATCTTTGGCGAGCTTCTGGCAGGTCAACCACTTTTCCCAGGTTCCACTGATATAGACCAACTATCCCGAGTGATCAAGATACTGGGTGTTCCGAAGGAGGAAAATTGGCCAGGGGTATCTAAGTTGGCTGATTATAACAAAATATCATTCGATGATAATTGTGTGCCACTTGGACTCGAAGAGATTCTTCCGAGCGCATCTGAAGCTTCACGCAAGTTTCTCTCTAAGCTTTTTGTGTATGATCCTGAGAAGAGATTAAGTGCGGAGGAAGCCCTGAAGGATGAGTATTTTTTGCAGGATCCTTTACCCGTCCTTCCTCAAAACTTCCCAGCCTTGACAGAGAGACAATCCCTTGGCCAGGAAGATTGGCATGAGTGGAAAGAACCATGTTCGTCCTCTTCAGATTTTGAAGTGCTAGACTTTGCTGGTTATTGACACTCACCTGGCTGCAGCCCCATTATAGGAAACTAAGTTGGACAAATTTTAGTTGTGAGGCCACACAATTGTAGAGTTCAAAGGCTTGTACCTTAGAGTGAAGTTTTGTTTGTCTGCCTAGTTATTGAGACACAAATGACCATTATTTGAGTAGAATTAGTTGGTTCTGTAAAAGGCTATATGCCAAGACATTGTGTTAGTATTTTTGCATTGTCACAAATAAGGCTTTACCCTTGTCTGTTCAAATAGCTGATGATTACATGCATTAAGATCACAAATAACAGTTATGCTTCGTAGGTAAAGCCTTCAACTTAGCATCCATAAGTTTGTATAAACTTGGATATGGAGGAACTGTATTTTAGTTGTTTTCCTTAATGAGGTTTTATAGTTCCTATATTGATGTAAAGTAGTATTTTGTATGCCCACTGATTGCAGATTCAAGTCGCCCCACTTAATCGTATTAGCTTCTTGGTTCAAGGCCAAGTTGGATTCTTTATAAATTCGTGTGGAGTTGGTAATTTGAATCTTTGTGTGTGAACTTCGTAAGGTTGAAGATGTTTCTGCTTTCTTGTATCGTGTACTATGCTATACTTTTTGCCATACCTAGCATCCGTGCTTACTCTTTACCAGCTATGGCTTTTGATATGATGTAGATTGTCTCTTTAATTTCATGATGAATATGCACCCTCTTTCTTAAAAAGGAAAACAAGTTCTATAAGCACCATTTTTTGGTTATATACACTTGGTCAACGCTGTAACATGTTTTAGACAATTAGTTAGTGGAATGGGTACATAGGTATCCCATTCCCACTTTGTTTGGTGTCTCTGTTAGTTGATCTACTCTTTCTCGTGAATCAAAAGCTATAGTGATTCTATTAGAGAATGGTAACTAAAGACCAAACATAATCTATAATAGGTGGGTCAATGGATGGTGGATTTGGTATTGATTCTCAACTAGAGGATGCACTTAGGAATGATGAGGTGTGTCATCAAATGTGATTTTTTTGTGCCATTGACCAACAGTGTGTCCAAGCTTATTGCAGTTATGGCACTTAATATTCCACTTGCTAGCTTTAGAATTATCTCAAGTATTCTTGGTGATCTTCTTAGGTTGAAAGGAGCAAGCAAAAAATCTAGAAGAAGGTAAATAGATTGTAGTTTTTATCTTAGAAGTTCCTCTTCAAGTAGAGGACCCACCTTACCTTCAAGGATTAGATTAGGAAAATTAGCAAAAGTGAAAATAACATCACATGTTACTAAGAAGTAATGCCATGACATTATATTCAAGCATTATAACACTAGATCTCGCAAGTTGATTCATTACGGACCTCATGCATTAATGTGATCAGCTTAGCACTTGCCATGTTCAACAAAAAGAATGAGCAACTATTGTTTTAGAAGAATTTGACCATTTATGGCTTGGGCATCAACCGTTCAATATCCTTTTGAGGCTTTGTTGTGATCCAAATGTCGTATTTGCAAATATGCAAAACCTAGACAATATGCGTAGTATTCTTGTTGTCATGTTCATCCCATTTAATGTTTTTGGTCAGATTAGCTAGTGTACTTTCAAAATGATCGTAATTTTCCATTGATTTTTCTCGGTCATAACAAGCCTTATCTTAACGTGTCCAAGGACGGGAAATTTCACCATTAAATGAGAGGTATCTTTGATCCATTTGGAAGGTATCTCAACAATCAATGATGTTAGATTCATGGGCTAAATTTCTCGCTTGAATCACAAATGATTATACACCGAACGTCAATTATCTAGATAACTATAACATGTAGTGAGTAATGTCAAAATTCTCAAAGTGGCATGATCTATTTGGAAAAAAAAACCTTGTACAAAAATACAAGTTAGAGTGCTTAGACTTCTTAATAGTAGTGTTTACCTTAATCTATCACAAGAATTGATTGCAAATGACTAATGCACCAACCCTGCCTAAGGATTCAAATATAAGGACATATTTTCACATAAGGGATCAAATAGTTTTTCAATGAGGGATAGAAATTGCAATGGAAGGGTAGGACACTGGATCCACCATTAATTTTGATAATTTGCTTGCTTTCAACTTTATCATATAACATCTTCATATTTTCAAGGCAAAAGAGCACAAAGAAACATTCATAAAGGCACTTTGGTGACAAAGGAGTCATCACTTTGTCCTTCAAAATTGTTGCCCTATTCTTTTGCTACCTAGATTCTTATTGTAGATTTGAAAGATATGAAGGGTTTGGAAGACTTGTGGGCAAGTATAGTGGGGTGTGATATGGAATCAATCCAATGAGAAAAGTGTATCCAAAAATGAAGTTCACTCAAAACTATCAAGACTCATCCCATCAATATGATTGCCCACCACACCTTGAAAGAGAGATCATTAGCAAGGTAAGGGACATGGGTAGGCTAATAAGAATCTACACTACTATGTACAGAATGTGATGGATCTTTTTGAGGTTCAGTGTTGTCATCAATAATTCTAAATCCTACAACTCGATACTTTTTGTGAGGATGCAATGGCAAATTATATTTGGAGGTGACACAAAAATAGTCCAATGACTATCACCTTGAACAGGAATTATATGAATTCAAATTAAAAAGAGGAGAAAAGAGATGCGTGTCCAAGATTGACTCACACAAGGAATATAACTCACTACAAGACCAACTCTCAAAGGTGAAGGCTATATTGGCTAACACAACTACACATATGGGCGTTTTGCCATGTGACGTTGCCACGCGAACCCGATACGTAGCCGAAATTTTGACATTTTTCTTGTGTGGCACTGCCACGCGTGGCACATCTACGCCAAAAAGTTTCCAAGGACCCTGCCGGTGAATTCCAGGCTGGAGGTGGGGTGGGTACGACAACAAATTTAAACTCTAAATTCGAAAAATGAGCTCCAAAATGTGTCGGCGTGGCAGAGCCATGCGTGGAAGTGCCACTCACGGCTGTTATTTAACCACTTATCATGAGACATCTATCTCTTGAGATTTGCCACGCGTGGCAAATTTCCAGAGAAAGTTACAGAGAGTTAGCTTTTTTTATTGTTATGTGGGGTAATATCAAAATACCACACTTTGGAGATTTGCCACGCGTGGCAAAATAAGTTTATTGTATATATATATTTTTGAACTATTGTGAATAATATGTTGATAAACAACAACTTTATGATTAGTTTAATAGTAAATGAGATTTTTTTGGAGATTTTGAATAAGTGCGGACTAATAATAAAATGTGAACAAAAAATCAAATGATCATTATGTCAAATTATTATGCTCTGACGAATTGGAATTATTATCGGTTGAAAATAACCTGCTATCTTATGCATTATGGACATTATGATACGTTTATATATTGAGAAAGTTTTATAATCAAAATTTGGCATTAATCTCAATATGGTATTAATAGGTAAAAATATAAGTGTGAGCTAAATTTGCACTTGAAAGGATGCAAAGTACCTTGCAATTGAGAGCCATGTGGTAGCTTGTTCAGCTAATTTGTTGATAAAAAAATTGCAATGTTATTCCAAAATGGTGTGTTTGCAAAGATGAATGAATAATCAAACATTGTGGCAAAGCGTAATATTATCTTTCATACAATTTTAACAAATATTACCACAAAGAAGATGCTTTTTTATTATAATATATAAATAATCGATGTTTTACATTTTCTAATTGTTCTCTTAATTAGTTCACACATCTATTAATATTGAAGTTTTTCCAACCAATTCTAAGTGATTGCGAGATGCGTTTGAAGTGAAACTTAAGAAATGCAACATCGTAGAAAGTGTAATAATTGTAATTTGAAAACAATATATATTGGCCATAAATGTATCATTTTATGACAAAATTATTTATGACATGTACATACTTTATTTATCCTCGCAATATTCAAATTCATCAGCCAATACATCTTGCAACTCATCTCCGCTAAGATGATTTTCATCATCACTATAGAAATCAAAATCTCTCTCAATATTGTCCTCATGCAAAGAATCATTGTTGTCCTCTTCATCATTTGAGTTGTCGGAATCATGAGAATCAATTCTCGGGTTTTCAAGATTTATAAAACTTGAAGATATCTGTACATCTTCATCAGATATACTTGTGTTGTCCAAATTTAGATCTTCCATTTCATTCTCAACATATGCATTTTCAAATACATGTCTTGAGTGTGGCTTAATTTGAACAACATACCACCAATTTTTGTTTAGTCGATTTGGTTGAAAAAATACTTGCACATTTAGCAATGTTAGGATTAGAGATTTGTTGTGATCATAATTTAATTCACAATAAATAGATGTAATGAAAAAGTAGTGTAGATGATTAATATAACATTTGTCGATCTGGTTGAAAAAATACCTGCACATTTAGCAATGTTAGGATTAGAGGATTGTTATGATCATATTTTAATTCGCAATAAATAGATGTAATGAAAAAGTAGTGTAGATGATTAATATAACATTGCTCACAATTGACAAAAAGAAAAATGTAAAATTCATGCACACCTGTTCACAATGACGAGGCAACACCAATGTGTTTAAAAAGTCCATGCTTAATGTCTTGGTTGAATTGATAGCCAAAAATTCACTACGATCTTTTTTTACGGTTGCATTTGATCCTCTATAGTTGAGTTTGAACCATTTCACAAACAACACATATTTACCCATTTCACCAAAACACACCTCATATATGGCTTGTATGGTTCCTACATACTCCAGCTCTCCAGAAATTGGACTTTGATCTCGAGCACTACTCTGACTTTCTTGATGGAAAGATGCCATCACATTACAATCATAAGTTCGTCATTTCATATCAATTGATTCAATGCGATGATGACTACCATATGCCTACATTGCACTATACTTTCGATACTGTCACATGTTGATTATAATTCAAACAATAATCGATCGTACAAATTTTTATTATTTGCAAAAGTAGAAAAAAGGGTATTAGCATCAAAGCCCTTTTTAAGAATTAGATGCGAATATTTACACTTTTTTGGATTATGAATATGTGACTTTTGTATTTGATCATCTCTATCTTATTATCTATGAAATGATTGTTTATTTTTTATATTTTTCTATTTCATCATGTATAAATTTGTTGTAAACATATACAAACAATGAAAAACAAACAAGAACATCAATTCAAGATGGAAAAATATACCTCATCTATTGTTTGGATGGTCTTTAATTCCTTCTAACATGCATCTCTTTTTTTCTCTACAAAAGCAAACAATGAAAACCAAAATCTACATCACTCTCACCATGTAGAAGATTCTATGAAATGCACTTTATGAATCAAATGTAATCTAGTAAAATCTAGAATGTATAACATACCTCATGCATTTGCTTGGATTGTCTCCTTTCCTTCAAAATTGCATCACTTTCTTCTACAAAAGTTAACAATGAACAATCATTCATTAATTAACCAATAAACAATGAAAAACCAACAAACAAAAGTATCTCACCTCTCTCTCTCTCTCTCTCTCTCTCTCTCTCTCTCTCTCTCTCTCTCTCTCTCTCTCTCTCTCTCTCTCTCTCTCTCTCTCTCTCTCTCTCTCTCTCTCTCTCTCTCTCTCTCTCTCTCTCTCTCTCTCTCTCTCTCTCTCTCTCTCTCTCTCTCTCTCTCTCTCCCTCTCTCTCCCTCCCTCCCTCCCTCCCTCCCTCCCTCCCTCCCTCCCTCCCTCCCTCCCTCCCTCCCTCCCTCCCTCTCTCTCTCTCTCTCTCTCTCTCTCTCTCTCTCTCTCTCTCTCTCTCTCTCTCTCTCTCTCTCTCTCTCTCTCAAAAGCTTCTCTTCAAAAATCACGAAATCGATCTGCAAATAGAGTTGGGACCCCCAATTTTTTCATTCGAGGGGTTTGTTTTTTTGTTCCAAAATTTTTGCGTGGGCATGGCAATGCCACGCCCACGCAAAAAAATTTCAGAACATTGTCATGCGTGGCAAAATTCCAAAACATTTTCTAGTTTAAAATATGCAACAGTAAGAAATACAAGAAAAAAATACTATAGCTTTAAAATAGAAACTTGAGGTTTCTTCAGCTCCCTCTTAATGTATCCATTACCCGCTGATAGCTTCCCAAGAATCTATCCACCTATAGTGCAACTAGACTCCAACTGGATCTAACCAAAAGATGCATCATGTTGACGCCGACTTGGAGACTACCGTGTATATAATCATGTAGCTCACCTGATCACTCGCCAAAGTATCAGCTGCCACTCCCTGAGCAACCATCTCCATCCTTGCTGGCTCACAACCATGGGGATGTTGAATCCAAATCACCCTGTAATGCACTCCATGCCCTCAGGATATGTACCACCCCAGGCACACTCCATGCCACCTATCTCCAAGTAGGCATGACCCATCCCTAGGTCACTACATGATGCACCAGCTGAAGATCATCATTCATACATCAAATGACATGTCATACCTGAGCAACTGTAGCATCACCCCAATGGACTCGTCATCCACATACTAGACAAGCCAAACTCCAAAGCGTCACCTGCTCCACCTGGCTCCTAGCATCTACTCGCTCTCCCTGGCTATGTACCACCCGACACCATGCCAACGCAAGCATGTCCCTGAGTCGCCGCTCATGGGATCCCGCGAACACTGTCTCTCTGATCGTACTGAGGTATTTGGCTCTGAGTTGACTTCCTCTAGGCTTATCCATGATCTCACCACCTGAGAATCTGCACCATGGAAATTCCAACCCCTGTGCCAAGCCTAGACTCCTGCAAATACAGCCAAATGCATGAAAGCTATAGATAGCTTATCCACGCCCGTGATGGTAGATGTCTCCCCATCGATGCCAATGTCCAAAATTGCCTCCTTGCTGTAATGCCAATTTGTACTCCCAAATGAGCACACCATGAAGTCCTCGCCATCAGTGTCCCATACAATAGATCGCTAGCAAAACACTCACCACAGTGTTTGCCCTCCGATCACACCACATGTGATCTCCATCAGCTCTCTAACCTAGAGCTGGCTCCCAAAGCTTCACGCTTTGCCCATTTGTGTTTGCAGCATTCTGATTCCATCATGAATCCCACCTGTAAGTCCTGTCCATGCCAATGACTCAAGTCCAATATGAAATAGTTGCCCCCTGATGATCATCCCATGTCATCCTGCAGTGCTATCCCTACCAGGTATCCCAATGCCATCCCTGATCACAAAGATTTGAGCATCTACCCTGTAGTGCCCACCCGTATTCCCCCAAGCCAGCTCCAAGCTGCTCCTATGAATGGTTTCAAACCACTCCCTGAGAATACACTGAGATGTGAACTCCAAAGCCACCATCAAGTCCCTCACATAAATGTGCATGCCAGTATCCCTCCAAGTGAACATGTGAGATCTTCCACGGCCCAAACCAAACGTTTGACACCCCGTTATCACTGGAATCTGCATCCTTGATGCAATCATGATATGGCAAATTGACTTGATTTACCCAAAATAGGCAGTTGAAGTGTACCTCCTCGATGACAAACCTGATACACTGCTCCACAGCTATAATGACTTGATCAAAATTGACTTACCAACTACAAAACCACAAAATCATCACACTCACCACTCGCCAAGAGCATCCAAAGTGTGATTATTGACCCGTTCTTCATCCTCTGCGTGTCCCACACACAGCTCGTCCAATGCAAGTCCGCTATCTTGCCCAATGGCTTCCAATTGGCACCACCTCGCACTTCCATCACCTGTGATCGCGAAAATGTGTGTACTTCCAAGCTAGCCCATATTTCCCTCCGAAAGAGATATTTCCATTTTCACACACTCTCCTCTCCTCCCTATGAAGTTTTGAGATTTATGTACATCTTGGCTTCAACTTCAACGTATGAGCTTTGCATCTCATTGTAGATGGGCATCATGCCCTATTGTTAAAAGCGTTTCCATGTGATGTGCCAAAAAGTTGAAATGTCATTGGCAACTATTGTAGATTATCTAGGTCAATTTGAAACATTGTCCATAGTGACTGAGTTTTTTTTAGTACATTTGTAAGTTTAAGAAAAAAAAACCAAAACATAAGGGCTACTGCTCATAATACACTGGATAAACTTTTTTACCAAAAATGAAATACAATTGTGTTTTTGAGCATTCTCTATATTGAACTATATGAAATCATATTATAACTTCAAAAATAAAACTTAACTCCTTCCAAAAGGTAATGTAAGATCATTGTCAACCAATTTACTTTGTTGCTCAAAGATGCCTTGTGCTATTGCAAGGAGACTTTTATCTTGCACCAACACTTTTAAAAATAGTATGTCATGTTGAATGACAAAAGTCTTGCTCTTTGTGTGCTTGAGTAGACAAAATTGACATAACTTTGAGAAACAAAGATGATAAAGTGCTTCATGAGTGAAAATCACCATTCTAGCACTATACCATTTATTAGTACAACACAACACGAAATATGACAAAATCAAACTATAATTTGGATTCACAATTAATAAAGGGTAATAAAATCAACTTTTAGAAATGTGGCACACAAAGTCATAAAAGATAGCCATTTCTTTAAAAGAGATTTGTCCAAAATTCAAACACTATCTAAACAGGTTACAATATGCTTTTTTAGAACATATAGTACCATGCATGTATTGGTACAAACATTTATACAATATACCACTTATTGATACATAATTGGAATTAAGATACCAAGGTGCATACATTAAGATTGCCAATATAAGATTTAGTTATGCATTATAATACTTTTAAGTACCCAAAAAATTATAGGTGGTTATCTATTAATATGTACATGATGACTATGCCAATATATGTCCATAGTGGAGTCATACATACCTACTTCGAACCCTTAGGAGGCCTATCACACATCTCAAGGAATATTTATATTAGGATTGCATATAGATTTTTTGAGCTAATAATTTCATGTATTTTATAACACACTATATGCATGCATTGAGTAAATCTAAGTTGTGAACATGGGTCTATATTACATTGCGGGTTAGGTGAGTCTATAGACTTGACTATATACCAAATATAGTACATTCTTGTACACAAAAACCCCACGTTAATACATCTAAAAAATTCCACCCCAAATTTCTAGGTTGTGTATGGTAGTATTTGATGTTTTATTGTAGTTTTCATACCAAAATTCATGGAAAACATTCCACCTACTTGAAAACCTTACATCCCGAAACTACAAAAGTTTTGGCCCATATTCCATTGTTTGGAATGTTATATATCGTGAAGCGGACTAGGATCACTAACTCCATACAACGAAGTGAAATTATTTTTTTATCTAACTACATGTTTCTCTTGATGAATGACCAGTCATAAACAATATTTCTTAGATGGCTTCAGGGCATTTCGACTCCTGAACCAAATCATGCAAATTTGGTTGTACTCAACTCGTACAAGCTCAGTTCAAGTTTAGCAAGCATGTTCTCACATACTCAGCACCTAATCTTCCCACGTGATGAGTTGGTGTATCATGCTTGAGGCTCGCCCACCCAGGTTTGATTCTCTGTGATCCCAAAGGTTGTTGATAACATCAAAAAGCATACCCAGCACCTCAAACCTTAGAATCTTTACCACCACATGTAATTAAGTTTTTGTAATGAACCATTATCAAACACCCATCCAACTTATCCTTGTGTAGTGTGCACAACAATAAAGAGAATATATTGTGGTCTGCTTCACTTGTACCTCTTTCAAATAAATATAAATCAAAAAGTCCATACCCATGATGAAGCTAAACAAAGCGTGATTCATCAGCCAAGTACATCTTAAAAAAACCACAAATGTTTCAGAATTTTGAATCACCATCACTACAAAATTGCCATCCATGAAACTGGACTCTAGACTTGAGATCTTTGATATTTACCATCTCAAATATTTTCAACTCAAAAGCATTTGAATAGAACTCATATTTTTGTTGAGGTTGTCCTGTTGCAGTCTGACATCAGAAAAGAACCATATAGTATATCACAATTTTTTTTCCGGTTTTCTCTAAACCAGAATCCAATAGAAAGGCTGAGCCATCGACTATATATACACTTAGTGAATACATATTTACACTTTGATTAATACAGATTTGCAATTTTTGATGTCATGTCAAGATCGAAATTCCAAGTGATTTGCAATGTTTGATGTCATGTCCAGATCTAAATTCCAAGTGATATGTCTTCACTCTTGGCTTGGTTAGAAAGCCAAAAAGTACCAATCTAAAACTTCACAAACAAGAGTTGTAACTGCATTTGAATTTTGTGAATACTGCACAAATGGCATCTGTTGTGCCAAAGCTTCATAGTGGTAATTATAGAAATACCTGACCAAAACATGTAACACTGCATATAGTGAAAAATACCTCCCAAGAGAAAGGTTAACAAACTTCAGAGAGATTAGCCTGTAAAAGGTCATGCTCTACTGAAGTTAAGATTATTCTTATGATTCGTAAGGTCAAGTAATAATTATCACTATTCTAATACATACTGAAGACATTATATTTAAAAGACTGGATCTATAAATACTTATGAAGCTAAATACATTCAAATACCAGCACTGATTGTGACAACTGCCTTACATCATACTTACTGGGAAAAGATTTTCGAATACAACAGTTACTTCTGTGCCTTCCTAGCCCAGTACTGATCATTTCAAAACATTCTGCTCACATGACGTGCTCCACGTAGAAGATAGGGCTTGTTCAGTTGGCTTTTCTACGGAAAATTGTTTGTCATGAGTTAAGGAGAAAATAATAAAAGAAAGATGCAGCACATTGAAGCACCCAACAACCAGAGATGTTGAGCGTTTGGAATTGGGCAACCCAAGATGACGTCTTTGAGGCTTCAAAGCTTCACTGCCAGGACTGCCAGCATGACTTAAAAAAGTTAAAACTCTGTTCCAAATTCTTCATCAACAGCAACGGTGTGAATCATACTGGGGCCCTTCTGTCGATACTGCTTTTTTGAGATACACCAAGTTCTTTCGAATGTGCTTAACTGAGAGTATCAAACAAGCACACAACCCAGAATCAAACATGAGAAAAATTTGTAAAGGAGAAAAGGTGACAAGTCTTGAAGTTCCAAGAAATGGAACCGAGGCAGTTGCTACAGCTCCAATTATCAAGCAGTTGCAGACAATAACATATGTACATGGGCTCATTTGTACAAAATCTACTTACTAGCTACATATGCTTTGATCACGTGGCCAAAAGAAATTTCTAACAATAGTTACTTAAAGTGAACTGCAAAGACGCTTCATGACAATCAGTACGTAATAGTCAAGGAACTAAAAAATGTCTTGATCATCAGCAAAAACATGTGAAAACTATAACATAAACAAGTAAAATCAGCAACAATTTCTGGCTTAAAAACTCCTGATTGAGCTGTCTTCTTGACCCAAAAAGTGCTAGAATTACCATAAACTGCAAAATCAACCAGTTTATCACTAGAATTCACTGAAAAGTACGAGTGGCTTCCTTCTTCTCGAGTTATGGAGCAATAAATAAGTCCAATCTAGAGTTCAAAAATCAGGATAGAGTTTGCCAATGTTTTCATAAGTAGCATTCATGAATTCATCTTTGCTGAAAGAATCCTACAGTTAACAGGAACTGTTGCAGTGCAGAAAAGATATATTCTCGTCACAAAAATTTGAGATCATTTTCAGCCCTTGTCTTTGCAGAATTCATCGTGAGAAAGGGACTGAGGGAATTTTTGCCTGTTCATCAGCTCCTCTCCACATACAGTCAATAATGGCTGGAAACTATTTCAACAGGGTCGGTGCCTCAAGAATCACTGTTCAGTACACAGGCTTGCTAGGTTTAGTTGAAGAAAGTGACAAAGGAATCATAAACTAATCTTAAGAGCAATTCTTGTGAAGGCTTAGCATACCAAAGGATGCAATCAGTTGCTGCTCTTTGGTATGCTTTGTGTGAAAGTATGGGTTCATGTGAGTGAAGGGTACAATGCTAGACTCAAGAACAAAATTGTTTGGATCTGATGAATAGCATAGAAGCTCATTGAAAAGTAGTTGTATCAAAATCAAACCGTTTAGAGGAAAAAGCCGATTGATGCTCTGAAGTTTGGCATACCCTTTTGATCGTAATAAGAAATATGCATCTTACACATGCCAAATGCTTCCGCATAGTATATCGATTACACATGCAAACGAAGAATCCTGAACACTTATTTGTGTTCCAAGATTCCTGTTCCTAAGTTGAAACGTGAGTTAAAGATGCTCTTAGGAACATGAATAAGAACAAGAACAAGAATAGGAATGAAACTTAGGAATAGGAACAAGAACAGTCACAGGAAGTTGCTTAGGAATAGGAGCATGAAGCCCTAGAAACTTAGGAACAAGAATGTAGACTTAGGAATAGTTCCTTAGGAATGGTACGGAATTGTTCCTAGGAACGAATTCCCATTAAAATCACATCAGGTGTCACTTCACTGAGATTGCATTGGAAGAATTATGAAAAAGTTTTGCAGTGTTTAGCAAAGAGGTTAAACATAAATTCATCAATTGAATAACAAGTAATTTCTAGCATTCCGACATCTTATAGGAGTTGGTGACCATTTTTCACTGCTATGGGGTGTTTTTAGAAAGGCCTCTATGCATGATGGGGTAAGCATACTAGTGATCCTTTGCAAGTACAACTATTCGGTTCTTGTCAGAGAATTGCAGTTGTTCTCCTCCCGAAAGGAAGCATAGGAGTTAAAGATAAGGAACAGGTTCATTTCTAGTAGGACAAGCAATGAATCCTGAATATCAATTTACCGTTATGAAATCAATTAAATGATCAATCCACAATGAGATAGAGATGGTGCAGCTATATTCACAGAAATTTGCATTCTCCTCAAATGAGGCTGATAATTATAAAAGTAGGCACTTACTGAGAACAGTGGTTGCCCCTAAGTATTATTGTTGGACATTGGTAACCTTTGCATAGTCAAAACGGCTTGAGCTTTTGAGACATGAACAGGTGGATTCACATTTTCCGCCGACGAGGCTTGAAACCTTCTTGAAGTTATAAATTTAGTCTCTCATAACAATTTGACCTCAAACTGTTGCATGTCACTCAGTGATTCTTTGGACAATCTTTAAGAAAATTGAATATTCTACATGTAAAATGGTGTCATTTGTCTCATTTCCACAACCATGTCTCTATAGAGTTGAAAACCTCCTGGACAATGATCTAGGGAAACACACGGTGGCAGGGTTCTTGATATTGATGTGAGCTCTTTGCTAGATGTAGCCATCATAGTATGGTTATTTTCCCACATGTGGTAAGTTCATAACTGCGATCCGGGGTCAAGGAATACAAGGTTAAGATATGTTTCCTTGTTCAGATCTGATTTGGGGCTCGTCCACCCAGGTTCGATTCGGTGTGATCCCATGGGTTGATAGCATGGAGAGATCTGGTATTTATGATTATCCCAACAAGCAATGTACAAGGTAATAGAAAAGGCCCTTCCAATAATGTTGATTACAACTATTAGAGCTTTGTTATAAAGACTTACATTGGTTAAGACTTTCGCCCCAAACCAGGCTGAAGAATCATTGTGCAAGGGAGGCTGTATAGATATACCATCTGATAAATCCTTGTCTAACGTTCTATGGAGTTCCTTCGCCAGTCGTCCTGCATATTTCATGCAGCTTCCAAGGTTCAAGAAAGAATACAGAGTGAATGAATGAAATTTGTTTTTTTTGCAATTACATCAATCCAGAAACAGGCTAATGAGTCCATTTGCATCACCAACCAGCTAAACCAGGAAGATTAGCAGAGCCTCCGGCAAGCACAATGTTTTTGTACCATCCCTTATGAATGTCATTGCTCAACTCGCGATTTGCACAGTGCTCAATGCATAGTCCTACAGCTTGATGTAAACCCATGGCACGCCTGTATCCAGATCAACTTTTATTTTTTAAAAGGACTTAAGGTAAGAGCCACACTAGAAACGACTAAGATGCACTACATTGTTGAGTCTTAACATCAAGAACGTTATTGCTTCGAGGAAAGCTTCATTACCCTGTATCCAGCAAGCTACTTTGCACATCTTTAAGGACAATATGCAACATAAAAAGGATCAGCAATTGTATATTTCTTATATCCGGTTCTATTTTGACCTACACAGTTACAAATAATGGAACAAATTGATGTTGCAATATTGGTAACCATTGCATTCACAGAAATCATACATATATGTACCAACATTGGTTCTGGAGAGAGTTGTGAACAGGATCACATAAGAGCATACGGATGCCAGATGGTACTATAGAATTCTTCAACTAGAACTTTGAAAAGATTCAACAAATATACTTACGTGCGTGTCCCTTATACCAAAAAACATTGTTACATCATCTCCTACAAAGACACTAAGAAAAACTCTCACAAACTAGAATCATAAACTCTTGTATAATTCGAGATTACTCTACTTAGGGTGTTATGATTGCCCTGAAGAAAAACCTTTTAGGAAACTACCAAGCTAGGGCGACTGGTTCAAAAGAGGATCTAAACCTTACTAGTTGGTCGTTGGCCCAATCAGACTCAACTTATCCACTAAAAAATGAAAATAGGGACACATGGCCAACTCATACATGACCAAGCGATGGATTGTTTGAAGGTTTCAATAAAAGCCCTGACAATATCTTTACTGGTCCTACCAGTATGTCATAACTCTCCCCAATTGACAAAACATTGTCCACAATGCTGGAACTTGGAAATATGTAGCAGATGCATATACTGGAAAATGAAAGTAAAAGCTGACACAGATGCCACAAAGTATAAATCCGAATAGAAGGCTGCAAAGGGTATGCCGAAAATGTTGAAGGACAATGTCGATGTCAAACAAAGGTACACAAAAATGCATATAATAAAGAACCTGAAAATAGAATTGCTGTGAATGCATAATGCCTCAATTCGTCTGTGGAGCACAGGAGAAGGAAGATACCAACGACACAACTTTGCCAAAGCCCGCCATATATACTGCTGCATATGAAGAAGGAATATCATGCGAGTCAAATAAACCAGGAGTGCCACATGAAGATAGCATTAAAATTCAAAAGGAAGCACATATCTGCAAAGTCAACCTGATAAAACAAGATTGAGAAGGCCTTCGAGCATCTACCTTGAAATACTTCTAATCGAAGACCACTAGAATTATAGACATCAAACTCACTCATCAACCAATTGTAGTGGTCCACACTCTACATAGACATCCAAGATCACTCCCCAAAACAGTAGGCCATGGCATCCCATACCAACATAACCCATCCCACACGAACATAACCCATCCCACTCCAATAGAGATGTCTCAACAGGGGCTGGATGATTGCTGACCTTTCAAATCCATTCAAACCTCAAGTGATCAATTGCACAAATGATGTCATACCCCCGGCCACCTGCCATTGGCTTTTATGTGTAGCTGACTCATACTCGAGGTGTCCTCAGCTTTCATATTTTTCTGTACCCCTATCCCATTGTAAAGAAGTGAATTTGTAATTATCCACTGTAAAAAATTGACTAAGTCACCGGCTTGTGGTAATTTTGTAAATTGATGTAAAGTAAGATCACTATCAAGAAGTGACACACTTGTAATTGGCATAGGGGTACTGGGCTCGTCGAGAAGCTGTTGCATTGACCTCCAAAAGCTTGATCACAAAAATGGATGCAAAATAGAAATGATCGAAAGATTAGCTATCCCACTGTTAAACCAATTCCGTGCCTCCCTAATTGTCACGATCAAGAGGGCAAAATCGGGGTTTGGATCTCCAATCGGGTGAGTTGTCGTGTAGTACGGGCTTCGATCCAATGGGGAGGGGTTTAAGCTACAGATCTAAACGGGATCTAAGCCTACCAAGGGTGTCAATCTTGGCTGGATGTGGAATGGCTTAGTAGTTGTCAACCAATCAAAGGGACACGTCATATGCTGTATCAGACACTTGGTCCAATAAAGAGTGACAATGGTCTATAATTTCTAGCAACTTCTACATACTTACCTATGTGTTAGGTTCTTGCCCAATAGCAGTGCTACTAGCCGTTAGAAGCGCCACATATTGTTGGAGAAGTGATCTTCACCTCTAAATCAACATTTAGCTAGAATTACTACAGGTAGTAGTTAACCACATGTTTAATTAATCACATTCTACTATAAGCTAGATATTTATTTGTGCTTATTGAACATAATCATAATGTATTGTAATGGTAATAAATAACTAAAGGCCCAATGATTGTAACTAATAGGGCCAGATCCTTATGTGTGTGTAAAAAGACTTTAGTAATCGGGGACCAATTCGTTAGGGACACTAGAGAGGTTACATCTTCTCTCACATCACATCTCGTCATTCTCCATTGTAGCTGTATGTATTTGCCTCTCTCTTACCAGAGGGATCCCATTAATACATCCGAGGTTGCATTTATCGAGCATACATCTAGGGGACTTGGCAGGGACCTCTTGGGGGTAAGTTAGACTTTTATCACTCACATGTCCTAATGTGGGATGTTATTGGTGAACCAATATTACCTCGGTACCTTGATAGTGGTCTCTCATGTCTGCGGTTCACATTGGGATAGCTTCAGGTTTCATCGCATCAGCTATATATGGAGACCAGATGTTTTCAGGGCATTCCACATGACAATAAGATCTGCCAGTTATGTTCTTTAGATGTGGTGGCGTCTAAGGAGCATCATGTCTTTAGGTGAGGAGTTACAGAGGTAGCTGGATTGCTTACAGGGCTTTTGCACCAAATGGGGATTGGAGGTGAACACTGCGAAGACCAAGGTTATGGTCTTCAACACTTCTCGAGCTTTCATGCAACGCCAAGAGCTCACTCTTGGTGGTCAGATCCTAGAGGTAGTGTCCTCTTACACATATTTGAGGACACTTAAAAAGTGCAAAGCAAGGAAGTAGCATTGGTTTTCTGCAAGACAAATTTAATGGCAGCAGATTACTTCACTAAAGCTCTATCAAAAGAGCACCATCTTAGATTAAACGACATGTTAAATCTGAAGATTCAAGTTTTTCAGGATCCACATTAAGGGGGAGTGTTGGATTTTAATGCTCAGGACCAAGTCCATGGAGTAATAAGCATCCTGAAAGACTCAGTCGAAGTCGACTCCATCAACTTCAAAGACATTGAAGTGTCCGAAGTCCCCCTTCATCGACTTCAACTTCTCCATGTCTATAATCAAATGTTAACCTCCGAAGTGTCCGACATCGAAGTCATCGACTTCCTCCTGTGTATACTCATCTGATATATATAACATCGACTTACCCAACATCGAGGTCATCGACTACTTCGACTTTGACTTCGCCCATATATATATATATATATATATATATATATATATATTCAACTGACTTCATCAACATCGACTTCTCAAATGTATATATATATCCATCAACCAAATTCGTCAACTTAACCGAATTCGCCATCAACTGACCTTTGTCGATTCTTTCCATTAGGGTCAAAAAAAACGATCCAAATAAACTATCAGAAGTCGTTATGGCGGTTCACCTACTAATGTACATACAGTTATTGCTCTAAGGCGGTTGTAATAAATGCTAAATAGATATTTACCAAACAGATATTTTAACAGATTGATCAATAGTTGTGTTAATAACGAATCGGTCTTCTTTCAAGAAGCACTACTGTAGCCAAGCGTTATCACGCTCAAGCTGAAGGTATCACTTCAAGCTATTGTACTCATTGTCGATATTAATCAGAGTGCAATTTCAGTCTCACTATTGCTTCGATTTTGCGTTGCTACTCAGCTTTCCATCTTGATTATCGTTTGCTGTTAACTGCTGGACTACCGATCCACAAACCATCCATCCGCTATCAGATTTCCGCTGCTATCCTACCATTTTCCAACACCCCAAGCCAACTCTTTTCCCTTCCCCTTAAGAAGATTTGTCATGGGAACTGCTATTTGAGCATAATCCTTGACAAAACGTCTGTAGTATCCTGAAAGTCCAAGAAAGACCTGAAGGTCTGTTATGCTGTTTGGTTTAGGCCAACTGAATATGGCTTGACCTCATATTTTCCTCGGGAGTCGTCATGTCAGGGTTCGAAGAAGGGCAGCAAAAACGTTAAAACAAACCAAAGGAAAAGTAGGAGCAAAGACTTAGATCTGTTTCGAAGCCCACTTGACGACGGAATCACAAGAGTATCCCTCAGCCTTCGAACGGTTGTGGACTTTACAGGTTCAATGTTTTGCTTCAGCTTGCTGGAAATTGGAATCCGGAACCGCATGCAATAACTCCAGGCGGTTGCTAACGTTTCGCTCCAAGGTGAACAACAAAGATAGTCCCTCAACCTCTTCGAAGGTGTGTGCATCAAGGATTCAAATTGGTTGGAAAAAGATAACTCTTTCCACTGAAACTTATGGGCAATATGAAGGCAAATTTTTTAGCAGAACAGCATTGAATGCTCCAAAACTAGGTGCCCAAATAACTGAAAACAGAGATGAGAATCCGAGCAATTATTTCTTTTGCAAGTGAGCTGGACTGGACTGAAAAAGTGAGCCAAATTTGCCTATTAAAAGTGTGCCGATTGGCTGAAAAAACCACGTCGAATCCTGCTACAAAAATGCACTGGATAACAGTGCTAGTTCTGAGGTGATAACAGTGATAGTTCTGAGCGCTAGTTCTACTGGAAAGTGAGCCTTCATGCAACAAAGAAATCTCTGCAAACAGCTCGCTGGGAAGGTGGACAAAATGCGCTGAAAAACCAGATTTGAGCGCTGAAAAATCAGTGGAGTACAAGGGTGTGGGGGTGACAATGGTATCAAAAAGTCTACACTTACTCCGAGAATTCCGAATGGATTTCCTGAAGCAAAACCGCTCTAGTTGAACAAGGCAGGCATGCCCCTTCCCAAGTTGAGTGGTCGCATGCTGAAGGTAGGGTGGCAATCCATGCAATCAGTTTCTTGGTATGTACACTCCCTCTTTATGTTATATAAACAGTCTACGTTGGATGTTTGCTCCAAGAATGGAATCTCGGATTTAGAGATAGTGTTATTGTGCTTTGATTGTCACAATAAATAGTCGTTGGATGTATTGCCTCCTTGGTAGCATTTGTGGCAGTTATGTATTCTGATTCGGTTGAAGATAATACTACTGAGGTCTGCTTTTGGCTGTTCCATGAGATTGGGCTTTGATTCAATAGGAATACAAATCCAGAAGTTGATCTTTTGGTGTCAATATCTCCTGCCCAATCTGCATCTAACTTAAGCTATGAAAGCAGCACATAAGCAAGACTTAACCCTAGAAAGCTAGAAAGAGAGAGATTAAGGAGACTAAAGAGAGAGATCAATATCATCAGCTGAATAACAAATGACACAGTTTCCCTACTTATAGCCAAGAGGAAGACCTAAAAGGAAGCTTCCGGTGGCTAGGGCCTAACTGGGAGGGAAAATAGTGCGCCCTCCAAGAAGGCCCCCACTCTCCAGTGATATGTCCAAATGGCCTAAATAAGGCCAAAGGCCAACCATATAGTCTAAGTGTCACTAATGAATAAAAAAGGGCCCAAGGCTTGCTTATGCATAAAGTAAAGTAAATGTAAATGGACGCGGCGAATGTAATGAGCCGAGTACATACACTCCCTGGCACAAAAGAAAAAGACCCAACTGCCGAAAAGAAACTGGATCAAGTAGCAGCAAGCCCTGGTGCATCAATAGCTAGAACAACATTTGATGTAGAGGAATCAACAAATGCAGCAAGAGCACGAGCCTGATCCGCAAGTGATGGTGTATGATAAAAGACATCAATAGGCTCCCATGTGGCCTCCTCAATAGGACGGCCACAGTGGACCAAAAACTGAATCTGCCGGCGGCGTCGACTATGGTATAGACGAACCTGTAATATAGCAGCAGGTAAAAATGGAAATAACTCTGGAGCAGTAGGAAACTCAGCATCACAAGGAGTGTCATCCTCAATAGCAACACGTAATAAACTGACATGGAATACATCACAGGCGCGTGTGGAAGCAGGAAGCTGTAAGCGATATGTAACTGGACTAAGAACCTCCAAAATGCGATAAGGCCCATAATAACGTGGTGCAAGCTTCTCAGTAGAAGCATGGCCCTGAACAAAATGATGACGTGCAAACTGTAGGCGTAGATAAACCATATCTCCAAGCTGAAACTCAACATGGCGGTGGTGACGATCAACTGAGGTCTGATAACGCTGCTGAACATGCTGTAAATGAGAATTGGCCCGAGTAATAAGCTCTCGAGCACCAAGGTATCCAAAAAGCCTGAGAAGATAGAACTGCATCAGCACCAGGAAGCCAATAAGGAAACTGGAAAAGAGATGGACACTCATCGCGAATAGCCGCATGATACACGTAACCATCAACCATATGTGCAAGGTGCCCCAAGAAAAGATAGCAGCATCGGAAGACTAGCACCAAGGAGATCATCCTGACAAAGGATAGCTTAAAATGGAGAAATATGCACCAACATGGTCAAAAGCCCAAGGTATCCATAGGGCCCATGAATGAGAAGTACCAATGGCATACGGTACCCTCAAGAGCAGCATGCCAAAAGCTCCAGAAGGTCCAAGAAATCAATGCATCATCTAAAAAGACATGATGCATGAAAATAGTAGCAACAAATCTAGAAATAGTAGAGGCCCCAACTGACAAACTGTAGCCGAAAAACTCATCCAGAAAGGCCTCATATGGACATACCAATCCATCATAGGATACACCAAAAACGGATGGAGAATCGGATGACCCATCAGAACTGGCCGCAAGTGTAATCCCAAAGTACACACCAGGCGCACAAGTGAGGAATAGAAGAAATGCACTGGAACGAGGAACAGGTTCCGCAACATCAGTAGCAAGCATCGGAGCAATATCCACGTGTAGCTAGGAATGAGTATCAAAGCTTATATGAGCAACACTGAAGTATATGGCGGCAACATCCCCAAAAACTATCCAAGAGAGGAGAAGGAATTCTCTCAAGGTACCCTGATGGTCTCAGAACACCAGAACAAAGTGGCAACTCAGCATCGGAGACCAAGCGATATGGAGCAACCTGAAATGACAGGGAACCTAAAGATCACCCAGACAAACAGTAGCTGGAACGGAGGCAATAACCCAAGCCAACAGGATATGCCAAGCCTGACAATGAGCAACAATCCAAGGAACAGATAGAGAGCCACATGCATAATCATAGAGATATCCGCACCATAGGCGATCAGTAATATGGAAAAACCAGCACCAATCAACAGGTCCAAATGAAAACCAAGCTATATGTAATAACCAGGAATGCCATATATCCATAGCATCGGCATGGACTGCAGCAAACCTATATGTATAAACACCAGGAGACGGAAGGATGTCCGTGTACTCATCTAGAAAGATCCCAGCATATAAATACCCTAGATAAGTAATAGTGACCATCTGGCAAATATCCTCGGATGAAAAATGTGTGACAGTAAGGGCCAAAGGCGCATGAATCATGTCAGGAACCGTAGAAATATCATGAGGCAGATCACAAACCTAAAGCAGAGATCCATGGAGTAAAGCGAAAGAAGATACAACCTGATCACCAATAGCGAGGGAACCATCAAACATGGACCCATGAAGAACCCCATAGAAATCAGCAGGAACATCGGCCATAACAGACTCAAGAGATGGAGATATAGAGACCAATGGAGAAGATACTGCACCAACCACCGAACTAGGAGGGCAATCTGAAGTATGCGCAAAAGCAATAGTAGAAATACCACCAAGGTATACGGTCTCAATATCAATGAAACCAAGAATGACCACTGAATACGATATCTGTGAATCAAGGCATATAGGTGCAAGGCACACAACAACAACCTGTAAATCCGAAGCAGCATCAACTTGAGGAAGAGGACCCACGGATGGTGAAAGTGAAGCAACAACTGATGTACTCTGAATGGAAAGAAGAGCTGCATCGTTAGCCTTTGGCAGGCTACGCATAAACTGCTTCCCGGTAACCAACTGGAAGTCTCCCTGAGAATCAATGCCAACAAGTGAGTGTGTAACTGCATCAAGTACAAATGTCAATGTCTACTGGGTCAAGTCCAGTGTAACGGCTCCAAGAGATGCAAACCAATCAGCACCAAGGATAAGATCATAACGCTCCATAGGAATAATGTAAAGATCTGCCTGTCCAGAAAAATCTCCAATGCGGTATGGTAAACGCTGAAACATCTGAGAACTAGGAATAGAATGGGAGCTGGCAACCTCAACTGTGAGAGGCTGTGAAGCAGGAACAGGTGAAGCACGTATCCGACTAGTGATATAACTGCTAATAAAAGAATGAGTGCTGCCAGTATCAACTAAAGCAATATACTCACGACTTGTAATACGTACACGTAACCAGCTACACCATTGGACTGAGGGGAGTAGCTGGTAGTGTATTGTTGATGTATTCCATCTGCCTTGCAGTGGAGATGAATTCCCCCCCTCCATCAGTACGTAGAGCCTTGATCTTTCTCTGAGTCTGATTTTCAGCAGACGCCTTGAACTATTTGAAGAACTTGAAAGCTTCGGATTTGTTCTTCAAGAAGTAGGTGACACCCACCTACCGCTCCCATGAAAACTCACAACTGGGCTAGGAGGGGCATGCTATAAAAGAGTGCATTGGCTGAGTGGATCAAACTAGCATTGCCTACGACGTGGTTACGCTGTTCCTAACAGTATCTCCACAACAAAGCTTCCCTCGTGTACTCATCAATATATCAGACGCTTCCTACATCGGGCATATCTTGATCGTACTTGGAGGCGACAACTTGGGGTTAAGCCCGACTATTATCAGACTCATTTTATTGAGCTAGACATAGCAGGGTTCCCAGTTATGCCACACTATGTGGACTCAGAATTATCACACAGCCTCTGATTTACATTGGGACATCTCCGCATATCATCACATCAGTTGGCTATTGAGAATGGGTATTCCGAGAGAGGAGCGGATTTGCCAGTTATGCTCATTGGACGAGGTGGAGTTTGAGGAGCACTTTATTTTTAGGTGCCCCATATACTATGAGATCAGAGAGAGATACCGTTGTTTGTTTCGCGACATGCCCATCACACTACAGCCACTCATAGCCTACGAGGACTCCCACTGCGTTGCACTTATGATACGAGAGATGCTCTTACTGCGACAGGACCTATGTCAGACAGCTTAGCAGAGTCATGTTTCTCAGAATTCCCCCATGTTGCAGCTCATATCATGTCTTTCTATAGCATCAGTAGGATAGGACTGGATGATTAGCCTAGATCTTTGTGGAAAGATTATTTAGGCTTTATGGACTGCCAAAGGATATTGTTAGTGATAGAGATCCTAAGTTTACAGGTCACTTTTGGTCGGCTGTATTCCATAAGCTTGAAACCTCGCATTGTTTTAATTCTATTGGTCATCCTGAATCAAAGACTGAAAGAACTAATCAAACTATGGAGGATATTTTGAGACATGTGTGTCTCACAAGTAGTCTTAGTGGGAGGACTACATTCCTTCAATTGAGTTTGCAAACAATAGTAGAAAACATTCTGCTACAGGTTATAGTCCGTGTATGCTTATGTATGGTTTTCAATGTAGATCTTCGGTGAATGTGGAGACGAAATATATTCTCAATGAGGTCTAAGCTCACACTTCTTATCCAATAGTGTACCTTCTGTGCCCCTAATAAGTACTCCCGTGGCAAGCTTGCTAGCTTGCTCCAGAGTTGGCCCATTCCTCATCCCCACTGGCCAAATATTTCTATGGACTTCATCATTGGCCTTCCTCGTACCCAGCATGGTCATGACACATGTATCATGGTGGTCGATTGGTTCTCAAAATAGGCACATTTCATCCTAGTTCGTAGCACTATTACAACAGCGTAGTGTGCGAGTTTATGTTTATTAGAGATCTTTCAACTCCATGCTTTCCACGTTCTATACTATCTAATCGAGATAGTAAGTTGACTTCTACGTTCTGGATAGACCTTATGCGTATTCTAGACGTTCAGCTCTTTATGGGTACTGCTTATCATTCCACAGCCAATGGACAGTGCAAGGTCCTAAAACGGGTCCTTGAGGATTATCTATCTGATGATAAATTCAGGTTTGTTTCGTACAACAATGGGTTGGAGCAATGCTTTTTCTTCCAGTAATGGGCTGATATTAGATTTCATGCCATAAAATATGACCTCATCCCTAAAAAGTGCTCTGGTACCAAATTATGAACATAATCTCAAAAAAGCATTCAAATGAGAATTGCAGACAATTAGATTGAAGGATCATATCATCTTATGGTAGATAATTATCTCAAAGGAAATGCATAAAAGTCTCCTACATAAACTTAACGCACCAAACCAATCAACGGCAAAATAGCCGAGAATTATTCTACTTCGAGGGCATTTGGCACCTAGTTTTGAAGCCAATAGTACATTTTTCCTCCATCAGTAGTCAAAATTGTTCTCCTTAGAAGAAAACTCGGTGCCAAGAGCTCTAATACCAAGCAATAAATGGATTCAAAACATAGAATCAAGAATATATTAATATAGCAGCAAACATCAATGCATCGACAACTCTCCAAAACTGATACTTGGAATTCCAATTTGCCTTCCAATGACCTTCTAGAAGTAGAAGGAAACTTGCTACTGAGGCTCTGCAATGAAGCACTCAGAATCCAAATGATTGTATAAAAATTTACTTGACTAGGACTCTGAACTAGTGACCAAACGGTAAAATTGCACCCTTATAATAAATGATATAGTTAAGAGTACCATATGCTAATTAATGAGGCCACTAAATGACTTGACTTGAATTCAGGCTGGGGAGAGACATTCACATACAATGCTCAGAATAGGGCAAAGGACAGAAGCTGCTTTCTCAAATATGTCATATATTTTTAAAGTTCTCCTAAGTGATAAAATTCTCCTGAAATAAATCTCTAGAATAATATACTAACATGATTCCACTAACTGTAACCTCCTTGTCTACACACCTTAACAGATGCAAAAATGCCTTCTGTGGAATCACTTTAGAGACTTCGAAAAGTATCATGTAGCCAGTGCTTTATGGCAGTACTAAGTTGTGACATTCGCATCTTGCCTATCATATTGCTGAAAAAATTAAGAAAGCTCATGATCCTATCTGAGTTTGATCTTGCCAATACAACTATGCAGAAACACTTTAAACTACTACATCTGGAAACATGCCACACCATTTTCTCATTTAAATGCAGGTTTTAAAACATGCATTGTGGTGAATGACTCAACTCCTGGTAACCATTGAGCATCAAACAGAAAGATTTCCTTACATGCCACCAATTTGAGGCTTAAAAAGAATCTCTCCTGTCCTGTAACGTTCTTCCCGAAGAGTAAAGACACCTTCACCTGCGACTCTGCATGAGGCTTCAGTATTCTTCAACTTTTCTGCTTCAAAATCCTCTGCGACATAACAAAGTTTCTGCAAGCAGCCAGCAGAAGTTTTGCAAGCTTGTTTGGTTGTGCAGAAGAGAAAATCAAAAAAGCTGATTAAGAATATTAAGTTCCTTCTGTACTCTTAGAGATATTTTTTAATGCAGGTCCTATGAGTCAGAATAAGGATAAGGAAGAAGAAAGAAACCTCTTTCAGAGTCCTAACAGTGTACATGGTTGCAAATTGTATTCCACTCTCCTGCATCAGCTCACTCAAGTAGCCTGTAAGCCGTAATGCCCCCTGTCCTATAATCTCCACTCCCAAATTCCTCATCACCTTTCCATGCAAGACTGTCAGTGAACCAAAAATGTTCTGAGACACTGCATAGCACTTCGCTCAAAAACATCATAACTGTGTTAATTTTCTAAGCCACTACCACATCCCTTACTTTTAGAAACAAATTCATTGCCTGCCTTGTGAAATTATTTGCTCTGCCTTCACAATTTTAGCTTTTAAGGTTCACACCAAACCATGAAAAGATACTTCTTACAAACATTTATAAAAAATTGGCTTCCATTTGCAAGGATACATTGAAGCTATGAAAAATCTGACAAATGTTTCTGCTTACTTGGTACAACTGATGTCATGTGAAATCCGATGTTGACAACTATACCGGATGTCAACCTTGCAGCATATAAAGCCAAAACAGCCTGCAGCCACCCATCCCTACCAAAAATGAAAATGTACAACTACAACAATATATGCTTACACTTCAGAGATAAAGCAGAAAAAGTAACAACCATGAAGAACTTTAGCATATTTATCAGCCAAAAAATCGAAATCTTTGACACAAACGGATTGACTTCATAACATAAGCTACCACAACATGATTACTGTACCTAGTAACACAACAACTTTTCCGAAAAACCACCATGTAACATTTCTAGGGGAATCTCTGAATGCTTTCTCCTCAGTGAGCATCCATATAAGAATTTTCTGACTTATAATAAAAGGACAACTTTTTCTAGTAGAATTGCCAGGCAATTTGCTTTCAAGTCTAACTGTTCTATTTCTGACACATGTCCCATTTGTGTTATCTTTTTCTTGCTTCTTAAGTTCTTTGCTTGCGATCCTAGTTCCCTGTTTAAAGTGTTTCAGAACAACAGTGCAATTCTTCATGGTGATACTTTCCATTTCTTCCACTACTAGGAGTAGCTGGACATAACTCATATTCACAGTTATTGAGTAAGTCGTGCGACTGGATTCTCTCTAATTGAAATGGAGCAAAGACTCTTCATCTAGATCCTAGTGAAAATTCTTTCCTTGGGCACCTCCACCTCCCTTGACCAACCTCTATACTTGAATCCAATAAGCTGCCACTCTTTACATGATCCATACTTCACCTATCGCTATTCTCTCTAGACCTTCAAAGATTTCTTTATTCACAGCACACAAATGGGTTGTGACGCCATCAACCAGCTGAAACATATTCATGCTAGGGATATAGACGAGCTTCTTATAGATGTGATTTCCCTTGTCTCATAGCCACTCTCCTTAATATTGCAGTCACTATTGGCTTCCCTTCCTACTAGTCCACCCATGTCATATACCACATTCACAAGAGTGGTGGCCCCATAAGGCTGGAAAATTATTGCATCATCGTGCTTGGACATATTAGGGCTAAGCTTTATAGGTCTCTTCTCCAGAAAAAAGTGAGCATAGAGGCAAACTCTTGGCAGTTACATGCTATCAAACAAGCTAATTTCAAGTCACATCATTCCACTTTAGACCACATTCTCACCCTCAAGTCACTCATTGAGGAGGCGAAGCTCAAGATAGATGTTCACCTCTGTTTCGTAGACTTCAGAAGTGCCTTTGAGTTTGTCTCTCGACACATACGTGTCCAGAGGCTACAAAATCCACTTTTCACAAGCCCATTTTGTCAAACAAGAAGTTCAAGATGGTTTTTCCACTTTCGAGAAACTACTTGAACATCAAATTTGGCATACAATTAAGGATTTCTTGTTCCTAATCGCAAAAGTTGACATCTCTTGTGCAGCTACCAATCTACAATTCTAACAACGGAAATTGCGTTACCACCCCATTCATAGCTAACTATTACTGACATAGACCGGGAAGAACAAAACGTAAAGTAGTAATTGATACAGATGCATCAAGGGGGTCCTTCTAAGTTACAAAATGAATGAAAAACATCAATGCCAATTTGGCATAGCACAAATTAGGTGGTGGTCAAATGAAAGGGTCATCTATGCCAAGTAGATTATGAGATTTACAAATTCTCACTCATGCTATAACTAGCATGCTAAGGATATCATTGCTTATTGGTCTACTTGGTTCCTAACAAATAATCACTACTCCCAATCACAGGATGTTTATATTACAGGAAGAATTATAGGGTTATAAACTAGTTATTACCAAATCTGATGCTTGGGGCCAGTCTTAGGATTACTCTAGGGTTAGGGTACAATTTGGGCACCTTCTGCATAGCTTGTGGCACAAGCCACCTAGTTTAGTATAAGTAGGAGCATCCTTGGCCCCTTCAAGTAGATTATTGATTGGTGTATTCCTTAGCTATTGCTCGTAGGGCTTTAGCCATTGATTATATGTGATGCTCTTGGTCATTCTTTGTAGGGGAGCTATCATTTGCTCCATGTATGATCATTTATGCTTCATTGATTTTGAGATCTGTGATTTAGTTCACAACTTGTCACTGGGAAGTAAGTTATCTCCACTGGAAGTAAGTGTAATAGATTGCTCAAAGATCACATAGATGCTTAGCTGCTAGAACCACAATTACAAACAAGTTACCCATAGCCTGCAAGGAAGGACAAATACAAACATGACATTAAACTAAAGAGACAATTTATCATATTTTTGTTTAAGGATAAGCTTTATGGTTCTTTAGAAAGAGCATTCAATTGCCACCAATGTATTTGGACCACCTTTGCAACATTCCAAAAAGTAACATTCCAACTTATTTTATATTGCAAAATATTGTCAAGCTCAATAGATAAAAGGAAAAACAAACTTTTTTGAACCTGATCGAGTGTACAAACAGCAGGAACGCCCATATCAAAAAGAACTTGGCAAGTCATTTGTCGTAATTGTTTTCGAATTGCTACATTTGCATCTATCAAAGAAATCGAAAGAGGATTAGATATAGGCAAGAAAGAAAAGGCATAGCTCTTTCTCAAAGAAAAATCTAGTTAGATAAAAAATCTTTTAATCCATTCTCGTAATCGAGCACACACGTACTTAGAAGTGAAAACAGATCTAGCACCTCATCTCTAGCAAATAGCAATACACATATAGCTGAACCACCATACATGTAGGAGGGCTTCAATGCCACTAAATAGCTCAACCACAAATTTCATTAGATATAAAACTAGCGAAGTGTGCCCGTCGATGATGGGCGGCCGATGCTGTGTGCGCGCGGGGGCGTGCGACGCACAGAGAGAGAGAGAGAGAGAGAGAGAGAGAGAGAGAGAGAGAGAGAGAGAGAGAGAGAGAGAGAGAATGGGGGCCCAATATCTCATTGGGCCCCCAAAAAATTAAAAAAAAAGGTGGGAGGGAGCATGGGTTACAATGCCTCCCCCCTCCCCTTGTTACCCCCCGCTCCCCCCTTCCCCGTCCTTTTCTCCCTCCCTCCCCCGTACCCGCTCCCTCCCCCTTTGCAGCTCGCTCTCCCAACCCCCCGGGCCGCTAGCCCGATTGGGGGCGCCATGGCACACACCCCCCCCTTCTAGGAAAGCACGAGGGGGGGGGGGGGGGTTTCCCGGGCAGCTCACGCTGCCCGTCACAGCGTGATGGGCTGCGTGATCTGCCCGTGTGCCAGGAAAGCGCGAGGGGGCGGGCTTCACGTTTTTAAAAATTTAGTATTGCTTGGGTACATAAATTTAAGTTCCCTATCTTAAGATATTGGAATTAAAAGTTTGGTCACAACAAAGTAATATTCAACAAATCGTGATGCATTGCAGAAAAAATAAGGAAAACATGTTTTAAATCGTTAACAATTCATGACCCAAATCGCCAAAAAAGACAACAAAAAATCAAAAAGACCAATGGGTGAGATTTTTTTGATAATTTAGTTAGCATAGAATGTTTACTAAAGATAAATAGTTCACCTATTCTATCTCCTTAACTACTTAACTACAGAGTTTGCCTATAAATAAAGTACTATTGAAACATTTTTTTATTTTATTTACAATGCTAAACTGGTCCTCAATAGCACGAGTATAGGCCATCATAAAACTCGAGTCAAGGATTGTTTACAGGCTGTTTACGGCTGAATTTCAACCACCTGTTGGATCCAAGCTTTTGAGAAATAATTAGGTCGTTTATCCATGTCATAATTTCCAAATTATTGATAGTTTATTCATAAAGAAGGCCATTTTAGCTCATAATTCCAAAAGGTTTTCCCTCGGTCCGCAATTGCTTAACAATCTACTGTTAATAAAGAGGAATACTTCCACCTTTTTATATAGTTTCCCTAAAAAAATTCAAGGAAAAGCAAAAAAATCAAAATAATCTTTCTTTTTACTCTAACCCAAATTTCCAAAATGCGATCTGGATCACAGGCTGCAATTATGATTCTTCCTACAGCTCTACCAAAGATTCATATTCCCATGGTGGCTAGTATACTTGTTGAAATCCAGTCAATTCTACTTCTGCAGCAGTGCCTAGTTCATTATGGTACGTCCTATCAAAGCAATTCGATTTCATATGATGCCACATTGTATACTGTACCATGTTTGACATTTTCTCATTTGGTGCTTCTTTAATTTTGACTACTTTCTTTGGTTTTGTATAGTTTTGGATAGAAACTCTCTCTCTCTCTCTCTCTCTCTCTCTCTCTCTCTCTCTCTGATCATTGATGGTAAATGTTGCTGGATTCCAGCCAAGATTGAGAATTGATTACCTGTCAGTAATCATCATACTAGGGAGTAAGATCTAGCGCACCCTGGTCAGGAAATCAACAAGTACAATAGCAAGCCGTCGAGTCCAACATTGCTGCCAACACCAATGTCCTGTTGCAAGATTTTCACGGATTGAAAGCGGGCTGAATATGGTCAAATCAGAATTGTCCCATCTTCAGAAGCCAATACGAAATTGCAAACAGAGGTAGACAAGCTGAGACAAGAACTCGGGGCACAACTAATTCTTGCCACACCGGAATCCATCAAAATCAAGGAATTGGAAGCTAAGATCGAGCAACAAAAAGAGCAAGCTTTGTCTTGGACAGCAGTACTTAAGCAAGGTAGTAAACCTACCGCATCCATTTCCTCAGTTATCTCAGCTACTCAAAAGCAAAGCTCTCAACATTAGAGTAAGCGTCATTGCAGACACCCAAAATGCTATTGAGGAAGCAAAACGCTTTCTTGACACCACACTCAACCATAACAGCGGTTACATATTGGGGTTTGGAACTGCAATGGCAAACATTTGTCCTCCATTGTTCGAGACCTTATTGATTTCATTATAGGGAGAGACATTCTATTCCTTATAGAGACACATGAGAGCCAGGTGAAAGGATTGCCTACATTTTCAAGATACAGATGGGATTCGGCATATAGGATAGAGATGAGAGCCATGAGTGGCAGAGGTTCAGGTGGAGTTGTGTGCTTATATCGGCAGACATTACATCCAATCATGGAGTTCATTAAGCATGATGAACAAGCACGTTATATCTGGATTCACCTCTCAGGACGCGACATTGGCTTGGACAGAGATCTCTTTATTGCAGCTTGTTACGTCCCCCCAGAGTCCTCTTCCTTTGTGGAAGGCGTTGGTTCTCCATATGTTGATCTCTCTACAGATATTATTAGATTTGTTGATCCGGGGCATGTTCTTCTCATTGGCAACTTCAACGCTAGAACCGCTACGAGATAGGTCGAGTTTCATGATGTTGCTGATCAGTTGCGCATATGATGCCCCCCCCCCCCATCAGCTCCTTCCCCTCCATCGCTGCCAGCGATGGAGGCGAAGTTCCCTTCACCATCTACGATGGAGGGGCTGTGGCCAGTTTCAAAGCTCCCTCCATCGTTGGCAGGAATGGAGGGGCCCTCCAGTGATGGTACGATAGAGGGATCCTCTACTGCTGCCACATCCGTCACTTCGGAAGCTATTTCGGTGGATACCCTTGCCAAGAAGCTCCTTGCTGTTTCCGAACCACCTGCGGATACTACGAATCAGCTATCCACAGTTGACTATACCCCTTCCAAACCTACTGAGGGACTTTTTGCTTATGACATCAGCTTTATCCGGCAAGAAATCATCGGACTCAAGAGACAATTACACTTCTTCAACATTGGGAATGGCAAGCTGGCTTTGGATCTCTGTGGTGTTAATGAGCGAATGGAGCAGCTTGAACAAGAACATGTGTCTCTTAAGCAACGAATTGCAGAACATATACCTCAAAAGAGTGTCTTGGAGGAGACTTCAAACAAAATATCTTGCTTGGAAAAACAAGTTGAAGAGACAAAGACATGGGCAACACTCTTCAAACCGGACGATATGGGCAGCAAACTCTCATCGCTTGAAAAACGGGTTGAAAAGATGACATCAATCCTCAAGCAAGGTAATCACCCCCCTATTCTACGATAGATAACAGTTTGGAAACAATTTTGGATGAGCAAGCTAAAACGGCCAAAAAAAGGCCCTTAACATTAGAGTAAGAGGCATTGCAAACGGGGGAAAACCAATAGAAGAAGCTAAAGAATTACTCGTTTCCAAGCTATCTCATGTTGCTGATGGTTTAGATATAGCATGGCACAGTAAGTTTGATGACAAAATTTTATTTATCAAATTTCGTTCTCTTCAACAACGCAATGCAGCTCTTCGGCTTAGGACAAAGCTACTGGTTCCATATAAATAACAAATTCTCCAAAAATATATGTGTTGCATTCCATGATTACGTCTAATATGCTACTCAGTAGAACATTACAAGGTCGATAATAGATTGCAATCTTTTCATATTTGGACTGCAATATAGCAATAGCTTGTCAATATAATTATTGGTATATAGAGTTCCGCATGGAGCAGAAGAGAGACCTGGGATATAGTCCCAAAAGCATACTTCTTCACATCAGGTTGAGCAAAGTTGGAATGCATTGGGATAACAAGTTTCATAAGCTTGAAATTTTTGTCAATTACAATTGCAATGAAGTGAATACTCTTGAAAACAAAAGGTTTTTATATATATTATCCTTGTTTAAGTTAAGACTCCATGCTAAAAGATCCCTCTTGAGAGTGTGCTAGGATGCATATCAAGAATTATTGCTTTAAACATGTAATTTATGCCATGGAACATCACTCAACAAATTTATGGCTAACGTGATAAATAGTTGCAAAAACATGTGTTTGTTCAAAGAGTAACATAAATCTAAAGATCTTGAGCTAATTCAAACCTTACCGTCCGAGTTGCAAATAGGAACTGTAACTAGAACAGGTTGTGCTGATGGTTTTGCCTGCAAACTACTACCAAGACACTAGTTAAAAAACACATTTCAAAATTCACTATCCACAACAATCAATTAAAAGACAAATTAATATTTATTTAACTGAATATTGCAAAAGTGATGAACACGGTCAGTATATCACTAAGAACACCTAAAAGTAGCAACAAGAAATTGATGATGATTTTTACATTGTACCTTAAGGAACAAACATTCTCTTGTTTTTCTTTTAAATTATTAAAAAAAAGACTCCCTTAGAAAAGCATCATGTTGGGGCAGCGAAAAAGGCCTTAAGATGTGAAGAAAGTATCATAGAATCTATTTAGAATATAATCCATTCCAAAACATGATTTTACTACTAAAAAATTCCATACGATAGCACAAATCTACTCTTAGGTAGAAATTTAGTACTATTATTGTCAATAATGTAGCCATAGAGGACAGGAAGCAGAGAGAGAGCAAGCAAGGGGTGGGGGGGTCGGAGGGTGTGCAGACTCATAATGATGTACAAGGAGGGCAAGTGGGCTAAGGGTTTAGCACTCAAGGCTGACTTAACATGCATTAACTGCTCATCATTAAGGCTGAGACAGATGGTTGAGAATGCTCTATGCTCACATTCTCATAAGCCTTCAGTTCAGGGAGAGTAGCATCTTCGTCAAGAGGAATTGGATTCACCACCTTATCCCAAAGATCTTCCTCCAAAATCATTTGCATTTTGAACTTCCAGAGGTGGAAATTCTGTCCGTCAAATTCTCTATCACACATGTTTCATGCACTAGAGTAGACATCACGTGTAAAAGAGTGCAGGTTCAGACACTGAACTTCGCAACAGAGACGAGATAATGAAAAAGAAAACAAAGGCAATGTCTAGACTCTCTGATATTTGGATAGTGGCTGCAACAAACTTGTAATTCTATCAGGCATTGTTGAAATCATCCATAGGTAGAGGCGAGGATAGTAGCATCATCAGACATGGAGGAGGCGTGAAGGCAAAGCTAGGCTCTGATACCATGTTGTGTTGTAGAGATCAACATCGGAGATAGAAGAGAGAGAGAGAGAGAGAGAGAGAGAGAGAGAGAGAGAGAGAGAAGAAGAAGAAGAAGAAGGACGAAAGCTTTATTAATGTCGTTTCCATGCCAAAAGGCATATAAGACCAATAGGAGTACATGTCAAGTATGTGGTAACCCTGGGAGCGTATATAAACGTCTCCAAGAAAGAAAACTATGCATAAAAGATGAACAACATAACAATAAGCTATAAACTGTCCATAAGTGGGAGCAAAATAGCTACTCAGAGTACTGCTGAAGAAGGATGTAATAAGAGCTGTAGCAGGAAGTAGTATGGATCGTCGCCGTCGTTGTCGTCGTCTAGTAGGATGAGACCGGTGTGCTCTCATAACAGGGCGGGTGGTGCGGGATGCCACATGACCGTGAGTGACGCACTATCTCTGAGATCTGTGAGGGGGTGTATCATCGTCGTCATCATCTGACTCGGGGTCTTGGTGTGGTCGTCTCCTGGAGAAGAATGATGTAATCTGAGCCTGAGAGCTAGAACGTGGCTGGTGAACTGACTGGTACATATCCTGTCACAACAAGACCATCTCACGTATCATGAGCGCAACACAGCGAGGATCCTCATATGCAATAAGTGATCTGAGTGTGGTAGGCATGTCCCGGAACAAGCAGTGGTATCTCCCTCTGATCGCATAGTATATGGGGCATCTGAAGATGAAGTGCTCCTCGGACTCTACCTCATGTAAAGAACATAGCTGGCACAATCTCTCCTCTCGTGGTAATACTGCCCTCCAAAAATTTCCATTAAACTTACTGTGCCGGTCGCTGACTATCCCGGAAGGTAGAAGGTACAATTTAAATAGCCCGTCTACAAACAACCTCGCTAACTCTGGAGCTCTAACAGTTGTTTTGGTCGGAATAAAATGAGCCATTTTGGTCAGACGGTCAACTATGACCCATATAGCGTCATTACCCTTTTGGGTTTTAGGCAGGCCTACTATAAAATCCATGGAGATACTCTCCCATTTACCAACTGGTATTTCTAAGGGCTGCAACAACCCTCCTGCCTTTAAACGCTCTGCTTTATTTACTTGACATTTCTGGCAACTGGTTACATACTGTTGGACGTCCTTTTTCATACTGGGCCAGAAAAATTGCCTACGAAGAACCTCATAGGTCTTCTGTATGCCTGGGTGCCCCGCACTAGGATTGTCATGACACTCATATAGGACCTGCTGCCTATAATCCTCTGAATTGGGGACACATACTCTATCTCTATAGAGCAAGTACTCATCCTGAATGGAATACTATTTCCATTTGAATCCTTGAGTCAACTGACCCTCAACCACTGAGGTTTGGGGTTTGCTTCGGTAATATAGGCTTAGAGTCCCCAACGTCATTTGACGTATACTCAGACTCATCATCATCCTCAACAGAAGCTGCCGTATTCTTGGCACCAGCCTCGGAAACTGGTTTTGGAGTCTGTAACTGTCTGCTCTGGACCGAGTTCCAGATAGTAGAGAAGAATGCATCATGCTGGCACTTCCCTCTCAAGGACTCGAGTAACTCATTACAAATCTGAGTAAAACTCAGCTCGTTTATCATAGGCATTCTGCTAAGGGCATCTGCTACTGTATTGGATTTCCCCCGTCTATATCTGATAGACATATCAAACTTTTGCATCAACTCTACCCAACGAGCTTTCCAACCTCTAAGCTCAGGTTGATTGCAAAGGTATCTGAGACTTTCATGGTCTGTCAGGACCTCAAAGTTGGCAACATACAAATAATGCCTCCAAGTCTTAAGGGCATGGACTATAGAAAAGAGTTCCTTTTCATAGGCACTGTACCTAGTCTGAGCTAGCTCGAGTTTTTTACTCTCGAACGCAACTGGTCGTCCACATTGAGTTAGCACAGCACCTACTGCAAAGTCGCTAGCATCTGTTTCGACCACAAATGGCTGATTGGGGTCGACGACTTTTAAAACTGGTGCTGTAGCTAAGGCTGTTTTGAGAGCATCAAAGCTCTCCTGCTGTGCGGACTCCCAAATGAACTCCTTTCCCTTCCTCTTAAGAAGATTTGTCATGGGAACTGCTATCTGAGCATATTCCTTGACAAATCGTCTGTAATATCCCGCCAAACCAAGAAAGATCTGAAGTTTCAAAATATTCTGAGGTCTCAGACAACTAAGTATGGCTTTAACCTTATTCGGGTCCATCTTAATCCCATCTGACGAGATAATGTGACTCAAATATGCTACTTCTTCAACGAAGAATTCACACTTGGATTGTTTAGCATAAAGCTTATGCTTTCTGAGCAGTCGAAACACCTTTCTGAGGTGTTTTAAATTCTCCTTCCTCGTTTTGCTGTAGACGAGGATGTCATGTAAAATTACGACTACAAATTTACCCAAGTATGGTCTGAGGACACTATTCATCAAGGTCATAAAGGTAGCTGGAGCATTTGTGAGCCCAAATGGCATCAGCTAAACTCATAATGACCGTGACAAGTCCTATAAGCTGTTTTTCGGGACATCTTCCGGTTTTATACGGACTTGATGATATCCCGATCTAAGGTCTATTTTACTGAAAAACTTAGCCCCGTCGAGTTAATCAAACAACTCGTCTACCCGAGGCATAGGATATTTATTCTTAATTGTGACTTTATTGAGGGCTCTGTAATCTACGCAAAGACGCATAGACCCCTCTTTCTTTTTCACTAATAGGACTGGTGAGGCCCAAGGTGAACCACTGGTCTGAATTTGGCCTTTCCCAAGATAATCTGTTAACTGCCTAGTTATTTCTTCATCCTCTGTTCGGCTGACCCGATACGGAGGTTTAGAAATAGGTGCTGTACCTGGTACTAGGTTTATTACATGATCTACCTCTCTGCTAGGTGGCAAACCATGTGGCAAATCTTCAGGAAAAACTTCTTTAAATTTAGACAATAAAGTTTCTAATTTACTGATTTTTTGCTGTATAGAAACTTCAGGAACTGTTGGAAACATCATGCTCCCCATGAACTGGATATCTCGGCCTTTATGCTGAAAGCTGAGGGTGTTCTCCTGATAATTTATGTGGAGGGAAGGTCCTAAACTGTAGAGCCAATCTCTCCCGAGAACAATGTCTGTGCGATCCAGGTGCATTATCTGAAAGTTTTACCCCTGAATACCAAGATTCAAGTTACTTACCATAGTTTCCCAGATTTTCTTATCTTCACCCTTAGCTAGTGAAACTATGTACCTATGCTGACTAGGTACTTTTGGAAGTTTAAGTTTTTTAACCAGGGTGTAGTTGATGAAATTATGGGTTGCCCCATCATCAACCATAACTCTTACTGACTGGTTACCAACTTTCCCATGCATACGTACTAGGTCATGCGGCCCAAAACTGAAGGGTCTCGCTAACATTGCAGAGATCAGCTGGCAACAATGTTCATGATCTTCATGATACACTTTGATCTCGGAAGCTGCCGAGTCACTGGGGAAACTTACGGTTTGAACAAGATGAACTTGTTTTTCTTATCTTTTTTATCCTTTTTAGTGAAAGGCCCCTTGGGACACTGTCTGACTGTGTGTCCCTTGCCCATACACACAAAGCACAAACGTTCTTGTTTGGCTTTCTCAAAATCTTCTGGTTTTAAGGGCCGTATGAGTGAAGGGCGTTTTTGAGGAGCTTCACTTTTTAATTTGTCTTCTTTCTTTCTTTTTAAAAATTTCTTTTTTAATTGAATGTCTTTGAGGAGGCTGCTCAGAAAGGGGCTGTTGTTTCGCCCTCTTCCTACCCACTGAATCATCATAGATTTGAGCATATCTGAGAGCTTGTTCAAGGGTAGTAGGTGAGTTTCTCTGGACCTCTACTTTATATTCATCTTTGAGGCCTCGGACAAACCCTCTGATTTTTTGATAATCATCCATATTTTTAATATTTAAAATTGCTTCTCGGTACTGCGAGAAATATTGGATTAGGGACTTGTCCATTACTGTTCTTTCCCAGGCTTCCCAGGCTCTATCAAGTTCATTTTCTGGTAAGAATTCTCTTAGGAAGGCTTCTTCAAAAGCCTTCCATGACCAGGGAGTCTGCCCAGTCTCCTAGAGATTTAACCACCACTTATAGGCCATGGGCCCTAAGGAAAGACTGGCCTCAATTGCTTGCAAATGGTCAGGGGTCTGTTTAAGAGCATGAATGTTCTTTCATTTGCTGAGGAAGGTTTGTAGAATATTTGCGTTTCTATCCTTCTCTTCCCCAATAAAAGTAGGAGGCTTTAAATCTTTAAAAACACTAGGGTGAGACCGCAAAGTCTCACCCGAAACTGATGGAAGTGGAGAAGGGGAACACTGAGAAGTGGAGGGAAGGCTTCCGAACTCAAAATCAAACCTTTGAGTTCGGCGAATGAGTCGTCCACACTAGACTTGAAATTGGCTAATGCCAACTTCAGTTCATCCACTTCTATTACCAAGTGGAGAAACTGCTCCTTGGTAACCAATTCGTCGAGTTCTTCGGCGAACTGTTCATGTTCTTCCATTTCCATAGGTTCTTTCCCTTTATTGTAAGCCAAGGCTTCTGTTTCAAGTTCGTCGATGCCTCTCTCCGGGGTTGATCAGGTCCCTGAGGAGTGGTCATTTTCAGAACTGAAAGAGAGGTACCTTAACTTCTGAAAAAAAAGTCAGAAAGACTAATTTACAAACTGTACAAAGAGGGAAAGATGACTTAGTTGTTTATGAGGACTGTACTTCCAAAGAAAATACGAAGAGGAACCCTCTCAGCTCTTTTATCCAAAATTTCAGACCTGCTGTCCTGGAAAATCCCAGTTTGAAGCTCCAAAATGGTACCAAATTTCCGGTTACTTGACTAGAATAGCTCGCTGGCTTGCTAGCAGACCTGTGGCTCTCAGAAATTCGAATACAAGGCAGAAAAGGTGCAAAAAGATCTGAAATCTTTTGCTATCCCCCCTCGCTGGTCTGACAGCTTCTGTGTTGGTTCTGAAAAACCAGATTTGAAGCCCAAATCCACTTGCAAATTCTGAAATTTTGGTGGCAGTCTGCTCGCTGATCTGTAGCAAGAGAATCTGATGCTCAAATATCCGAAAAATCTCTGAAAAGAAGGGCAAAACTTCACCTCCCTCTTCGCTGTCCAGCACTGGCCCTGCTGCTCGAATTTGGCTCAGAAATCGCTCTATTCTAATAAAAATTTCCTCCAAAATTCAGATTTGAGGGCCACTGCTCCAGCGATGGATCTGCTCGCTGATCTCTGCTCTAAATCCGCTCAAAATTCAGGGAATAGATCTCCAAAAACAAAGGTACACAGCCGCCTTTCCAGCAATTTGTCTACCCAAGGAATTCTACTTCCTATTATAAATGAATTCTCAGCAAGATTCAAGGACTTTAAAGCTGCTCCTACAGCGAGTCTCCTCTTCTACGCTTTTCTGAAAATCTCTGAGATTTTTCCTATCTTCTGATAGTTTTCTCTACTGCTGCTACTAAGCTCCCAAAGATGGAGATGGCTCTGATACCAGTGTGATAGTTCCTAACACCATAGTAGGGCAAACACTAACTGATCCACCCAACCTTGCCTACTCCCTGATATAGAGTAAGCCCCTCCTAGCCCAGTGTGAGGACTGGTAGCATGCAACTGCCAAGTGTCGGCCACGTGGCACTGACGTGGCCGACTGCACGTCGGGACCCAACTGGGAGCCCTGTCCTGTTGACAGGGTCCCTAGACTGTGTTAGGCCCGCCATAGCTATGGACCGTGCTGGGGCACACTCCTCACACTGTCTTGCCCTGTTGGTTGTGTACGCTGGACACGACCCTGATTGTGGTATCTGACCAATCTGTGTTCTCTAGGGTTCGGCTTTGGTCACGAGCTCGTAACAGACTGGGAGTCCAGCGGCATCCTGCTCCAGAAAGTGTATCCAATAGTGATCAGGCTTAACCCCTAATTGGCGTCGCCAAGTACGGTCAAGATATGCTCTGTATAAAAACCGTCTAATGTACTGGTGTGTGCCCAATGGGAGGTCCATGATATCGATACCGAATGTCTCCATGAGGAAGTGTGATGCCTGGGAGAACCATGACAACCGGTACCCTTAAGTCTGAAGATGGTGTGAGGACATGAGTGCAAGCTGTGTGTATCTTTGCTCTATATCAGGAAGTGCCCGAGCCCTCTGGATGTACGTGATAAGCTAGAATGCTGCCTCTATCTGGATGAGGGGGTGACAAACTCTGCAAGAATGATCTCATGCGGGACAGAGGGTTTCGCCCGAATCATGCGAGCTAGCATAGTGGTCTGTAAACGTGAAATGCTAGCCCAATGTGAGGAGGAGAGGCCTGTACACCATATCTCTGCTGCATACATGGCTGAAGGGGTGACGATGGTGTCAAAAAGTATGCACTTACTCGGGGCATCCCGAATAGACTTACGGAAGCAGAATCTCTCCAACTAGACCAGGGAAGAATGACCCTTCCCGAGTCTAGAAGTAGCTGCCTGTCTCATACTGAAAGTAGGACCAGTGAAGAGCACACCAAGGTAAGTATAGGAAGAAACCACCTCTAGAAGCCCTCCATCAAAGGTAAGCTCCTGACGCTGCATGAAAGCCTGAGAGGTATTAAAGACCATGATTTTGGTCTTCGAGAGGTTCACCCCTAAACCCCACTGAGTACAAAAGGTGTGTAAGCAATCCAGCTGTCTCTATAAGCCCTCTCTGGTATGAGAGGCAAGCACCACATCATCTGCATATAAAAGGATAGCGATAAGAATGTCACCAAGCCTGCAACCGTCCCCGCCACACTGAGAAATGACCCGCTCCAGCTCATCGATGTATAGTCCAATAAGAACTGGTGAAAGAGAGCATCCCTGTTTAACCCCAATAGTACTCTGGATCTACTCAGAAATGCCACTGCTATGACGAAAGCACCCCAAAACCCTCTCATAGAAAGCCATGACAGCTAGAATAATATCTGTCGAGAAACCCAGGTCGCGAAGTCGTTGGATAAGTAGAGAGCGTGGGACAGAGTCAAAGGCTTTCCTGAAGTCCACAAAACAACAGTAAACCTTTTCCTTCCTGTGCCTAGCTTCCTCAATGAGAGCTCGAAGTGTGAAGATATGATCAGTAGTTGAGTAATGAGCGCGGAACCCTGCCTGACCCAATGCAAGCAATCTCCTGGACTCTGCCTCTGAGCTAACTGCAGACTGAAGGATGGTGCCATATAACTTCGCGAGAACATGCCCGATCATGATAGTGCGATAATTACCAGGTAATATGGGGTCACCATTTTTATGGACGGGATGCATGATGTTGGTGCACCAGGAAGATGGGAAGCCTTCAACAACAGCATGGTTGAGGAGACTGGATAATGTAGGGGCAAGAGCGTCTGAGGCGTGAATCAGTTGTTTGGATTCCAGATCTTCAATGTCTCTAGTTCGATGGGTTTTCAATTTCTTGACTGTTGCTTGGACCAAATCTGGGGTGAAGAGGGTGAAATCTGAAGGTCGAGGGGAGATGGAAATGGGCGTATCAGTGGGTATAGTGTAGAGCTGGGTAGCATAGTCAGTCCAGGTGTGTAGGTCGTCTAGGAGAGGGGGTGGAGAACGGGGGATAAATTCACGCCAAAAGGCTCCAGAAGAGGAGCTGTAAAGGAGGTTCACAAGGCGGGTTCCTTCGGAATCATCATAGGCACGTTTTTTACAGCGAAGTGTGCGGTTGTACACTTGCCGTGAGGAGTGAAGGAGATGGGGGGCATGTACACGAGCCTGTGTGACAGTGTGGTGGAGGGAGTGACATTCCACATCGTACCATGGTGGATGGAGAGGTCGAGGTGATCGCGGATGAGTAGGTCTGTTTTTGTGGGGTTTAGATGACCTATGCTGACTAGGTACTTCTGGAAGTCTGAGTTTTTTAACTAGGGTGTAGTTGATGAAATTATGGGTTGCCCCATCATCAGAGGTCGAGGTGATCGCGGATGAGTAGGTCTGTTTTTGTGGGGTTTAGATGACCTATGCTGACTAGGTACTTCCGGAAGTCTGAGTTTTTTAACTAGGGTGTAGTTGATGAAATTATGGGTCGCCCCATCATCAACCATCACTCTGACTGACTGGTCACCAACTTTCCCATGCATACGTACTAGGTCATGCGGCCCAAAGCTGTCATCTCCTCTCCACATTGAGTTTTCACATTACGGATCTACCAGCTGGTATTCATCAGTATATTCGAGGACACCTGTATAGGGCATATCTTCAGAGCACTTGGCAGGATTCGTCTGGGGTGAAGACGGAGTTTTATCGGGCGCATTTTCTATCTTGGGATCATGCTAGGTATCCTATCGTACCAAGATACCTAGTGGACAGTATCTCACACAGACTGCGGATAGTGATGGGTCAATTCCGGGTTTCCTCTCACCAGCTAGCCGTTGAGACTGGCAAATACAGTGGCATCCCGAGAGACACTCGGATTTGTAGTACGTGTGATCTACATTATATAGAGGATGAGTTTCATTTTCTCTTCAGATGCCCAACCTACTATGAGATTTGAGGGAGATACTATTGCTCGTTTCAGGATCATCCATTCACACTCTCTACCTTGATATCGTATGAGGACCCCAGATGTGTTGCGTTGATGATCCGGGAGATGACAGACCTGCGTAGGGCGAGATTAGACACTGACACCTCCCCCTTGTTACAACTGAGCATACATGAGTGTATATCCCGCCGGAGACAGAGGCTGGAGAGTATTGATTCTGATGGAGAGGCTGAGATTCCACATGCCACCATACATAGACGACAGAGACAGTGTCGGTGACCAGAGAGACAACCAACCCACAGGCCACAGCCTACAGCTTCACGGCAGCATAGACGCCACCGACCATCCACTCGGAGACAGAGAGACGCAGTTCACTCAGAGACAGGGCCACAACATACTTTACATCATTTTTTCACATCGGAGAGACATCTATATGATGATTGACTCTCCTTGTGCCTATCACTATTTCCTGTTTTACTGTAAATTGGTTTTTTTAGGTGGTAGAGCTTTCATGCTCCCACCAGGCATACTTGACATGTACCTATTTTCAGTCCTATGTACCTTAGGGTATTCCATGGACATTAATAAAGATCTCTCTCTCTCTCTCTCTCTCTCTCTCTCTCTCTCTCTCTCTCTCTCTCTCTTTGTTTCTAGACCATACACTATGGCTACACAGAGACTTCGCCGATCTAGAGGTCACACACGCCGACCCTCCTCGTCAACTCGGGCGTCGTCATCATCATCCTCTATTCTTGCTTTTTTTTCAGCAGTGATCCTGTGGTGACATGATATTGTCTATGCTACAGCTCAGATGGTTATGATTCCCGAAGTATCATATCTCAGACTTTCAGTGTCTTGAGAGTAGATGAGATACTTTAGTTGTTTAGTCTTGTTAGGTTGATATCTAGTTGTTGTTGTTGTTTGATTATGGAAACATTAATATGCTCCGTTCAGTATCTATCACACTTGAGATGTACTTACTTTGTCTTATATACCTTTTGGCATTAAAAGACGTTAATAAAGCTCTCTCTCTCTCTCTCTCTCTCTCTCTCTCTGGTGATGGCTGTGGGCGATGTTTTCTGGCGATGGACACAGGGCCGCTAGTGTTCAGTTCCAACGCATCTTCCAGCACATCCTCGGGTCCTTTTCAGCACCTTTTGCTTCGAGCGTTCTCAATGGCATTTGAGAAGGATACATCGAGGACCTACGTGGCAGGGAGGAGCGCTGCACTACCACAAAAACAACTTGCAGCCTGATAGAAGGCCAGCGGCCATCCAAAACGATTGTCCCACTAACATTCAAGCTCTTCACAGCGTTGTGGCCTATTCCAGGGCAAAATGGCGGTTTTTTAGCTATGGTTCACTGCTACTTGGTAGAACACTTTGCCTACATATACTGTTTGCGACCTGCAGCAGATTATAAACGAGTTTTTCATGCTGGCAGCGGCCCATTCTAAGTGTAAATGCATCTTCTTTGACTATGGTTCACTGCTACTTGAGGGACATCGGATAACATAATAACGACCAAGTATCCAAGACAAGAACATACATATTGATCTGGTAACAGCTGATCTCCTTGGAACGGTTTACGTGTATGGTCTGCCGCTGCTCTCAGACTACTCCTGTGCTCCTGGCCTGCTCCATCCATGGATACGGAATGGGTCATCACCCGTCGAAAAGACAACAAACAACCATTTCCTTGACCATCACCGTCATCGCCATCTTCTACTCCCCCCAATGATCTTTGCGGCACTTGCTGTGCTCCACCCCTTTCGGGATTGATAATATTCATAAGTAATATGTAGGCGGATTTGCTTGCACTCAAGGAACGAGTTAATCTACTTGAAATGGAAAATACCACTCTCAAGATGCAAATGACAACCTTAAGCACTACTCCACAGGTGAACCCTGATCAACTCAAAGCACTAGAGGAGAAAATTCAGACCTCGACAAAAAGTTGGGCCGACATGCTCAAAAATACTGAAGCAAAAAGCAATAAGATGGTATCACAGGCGATGGAAGAACAAGCCAAACGAGAATACAAATCTTCCTAAACCAACCCCCTGCTTGCAGCCAAAGAACTCCTGGCCTCACTTTCCTATGAGGAAGAGGAAGGCGCCGTGGAAGCAGCTTGGCACAGTAAGTTCGACTCTTCGGTTGTCTTCATCCGTTTCAAATACATTGATTATCGTAATGAAGTTCTTAAGTGTCGTGGATGGCTTAAAGGCAGTAACATTTTCGTTTATGAGGATCTAACTGCCTTACAGTGGAAGGAACGGAAGCAGCTCATTCAGGAAGCAAATGTGATAGGAAAAAGGGTTATTTTCCAGGATGGTCAACATTTTCTGGTCACCCCATCCGGAACTGATCACTCGGTGACGCCTCCGATGTGAGAGCCTTTTAGTCGAGAGAATTTTCAAACTGAATTTAAAGTTAAAACTGAGTAGAGAGAGCTTCACATAGGCCACCTGCGTGTGTGCCTCTTTTAGTTTTGTTTTGAAAGCTCATATTTTAAAGTTAGTTTAGTTTAAACTGATCACTCAACACCACCCCTGCGTGAGAGCCTTTCATTTGACGCTTGTTAGAGATTGTTCAGAGTTAGGTTGAGCGTTAGAGCACTGAAGAGATATTTTTTCTCTTCTTAGTTAGTTTGGTTTTGGTTATGTTATTTTGACGACATTGCTCCGTTTGGACCTTGGTGCCATCCATTTTGATGTACTTGTTCGTCTTATATGCCTTTTGGCATGGAAAAGACGTTAATAAAGCTTCTTCTTATTCTTCTTCCTCTCTCTCTCTCTCTCTCTCTCTCTCTCTCTCTCTCTCTCTCTCTCTCTCTCTCTCTCTCCAAATCCAACAATGTGATTGATCCATGATGACCAAAGATTTACATCCCAAAGCTTAAATTGCGGTAAATCACAAAGCAAGTTTGGTCACCCGCCAATATTAAATCTACAGGTTAGTGTACTTCTCCGAATGGCATTTAATCATTTCAAGCCACGTTTGGTTGCAAAGCAAGTGTGGTCACCCACCAATATTGAATTGGTGCAAAACGTATCTTGGATTTGATGTATAGTTTACCTTTCTTAGGGAACAAGACAACTAAAGGTAAGCTCATAATTGACCTCTTGAAATCATTGATAACCAAAAAGCTTAATCATTAAAAAGGATCATTCGACTATTGAACTTCTCTGAAGTTCCTATAACACAAATCCTCTATCAATCTATTGCAAGTAATCTCAATTCACTTAAAAGAAGAAAAAGAATTACATGAGACAAACCTTCCAAAAATCACTTGAAAAAGATCCCGAAACTTCAAATGCATAGGCGACTCGATACTTCCAAATTCCTACATAAAAAGGTCCCTAAGCCATTGTCCTCAATAATGCAAATTCCATGAAAATAAAAGGCATCAAAAATCTCAGACCAAATTGCAAGGATGATCTTGAAAGAACTTCTTTGGCAGCAAACATTGTACTCTCAATTGTATATAGTGATCTTTAGCCTTTATTTATTGCAAAACAATGCAAGCATGGATTACTATATATCAACATACCAAGAACGTTGGAAGCTTTCCAACAGGCACTTTATCATAGCTCCATCCAAATTTGCAGTAACCAGAACCACCTTGAATAAATTGAAACAAAATTATCAACTTCATAATGCTTCGGAAAATCTAGGTTCTACATTTGAGCACAGAAATATCCAGATCTACCTTCCTATCAATTATGGATAGGTGTGCCTATGTGTTTGCTCGAATTAATGATTAATTGATTATTCATTTATTGTCATTTAGGAAATTAAGGGCCAGCCTGCGAGCTAATACTAGGGGCCCTCATCCATAATTGGTAATAATTAGTACAAGTCAAGTTAATAGTTAATGTGCTATTCATGAAGCACCATTTTGCTAGTTTTAGGTCTAAGTTGCTTTTACCATATTTAGACACTTGTATTTGGTAATTGCTTTTAGGTTGCTTTTGCATAGATCGCATAGACACATCAGTGCTAATGCCTATAAGTATGGGTAGCCCTCCTCTTCATCCTCTTTCTATCATTCTTCTTCTCCTTAATCTAAGCAAGTTTCTTCGGTATCTACTTGTCTTATGCACTTTGTTTGCTGGATCTGCAAGGTAGGAAGACAAGTTTTGAAGAAAGGCTATGTGCTGACCGGACAAAAGTACGAGAATCGTCATTGCATGTTCATTGGTTTGTCAAAGAGGTACATGGATCAAGATTCAGCTTTGCATACATGTTGGATCGTCATCAAAGAAGCGTGAAGATGAAGTTGAAGTTGGGCCTTTTTGCATAAACGTGAAAGAATAGCACGGCAATCACATGCAAATTGGAGTTTTCACATGAAAGTGGAAGAAAACTAATACTGACGTTTTCTTATCTCAAGTTTACGATATTTCAGTTTCTTGGAAATCTAATTATCAGTGGTTTCGAATATGGCTAGTTTGCATGAGTCTATGTTGCCTTTGTCCAGTAAGCTTGATGGGATGATTATAGTCTTTAAAAGTTTAAAATACAAAATATCCTTATGGATAAGGAATAATGGGATAATGCCACTTGGACTTAATGAACAGGATAGGAGATTTTTTATGAAAAGAGTGCAGTGGGTAAACCACATCATCAATCTTTCTGTGAAAGATTATATTATTCCGCTTATTAGAAGTGTTGCAGGTCTGAAGATGGCTTCGGGAGAATCGATTACAAACTATATGATTAGGGTGAAAGGTCTGAAAGATCAATTGATATACTAGAGATAAGCTATTAAGAATTATTGGAACAAGAACATGTCAGAGTTTGTCGGCAGCGGAAAGCGACAACAATCCGGTCCAGTAGACTGTGGCGCATTTTGCGCACTTGCGGGCTGCAGGTGTTTGAGCTTATATGTGAGTGACGTTTTAGTTAGCATTTACTTATGGGACAAATGCACTCTTTTTGGTGCCTTCACGGAAGTAGCCGCTCTGTGTGTAGCTTGCATCCTCCAACAGAACATTGTTAGGAACAAACTCTCCTATAGCAGACGAACTTACCTTATCTTTGAGAGAGAGGAGACCTACCTATGAGGAGCTGAATGGTCTTCTTCTAGAAGAGGAGATGCGACAACAAAACTTGATGTCAAGATATGACTTCAAGGAGTAGGGGTGTCAACAACCAATCTCAAAAGAATAAGAAACAGGGCAAGAAGAATCAGGGTAAATGGCAAAATCAAAATGGATGGCAACAACAGGAAGGAAAAGACAATTCAAAGGGTAGTAATTCCAAGTGCGATTATTCTAAGTCTACACCAAAGAGAAATGGTAATTGCAATTTTTGTGGCAAATTTGGTCGTTTTGCGTTTGAATGCAGGAAAAAGAAGTTCACTCAAGGCAAGAAAAAGCAGTCAGGGAACTTTACTGAAGACGAGGACAAAAATGAAGTTGTTTGCTACGAGCTATTTTCAGGATCGACATTAGACGAAGCTAAAGATTGTTGGTACATTTATTCATGAGCTATGCAACACATGACACCAAGACGAGATTGGTTTACACAGTTCAAGGAGAGTCATGGTGATTCTCAAGTCAAGCTTGGTGATAACACTTATGATGAAATACAGGAACGTGGTATGGTAAGAGTACATTTACCTTCAGAGAATGTAGGCGAAATGAAGTTCCAGGTTTGAAGAAGAACTTATTTTCAGTTTCTGCTAATACTAAGCAAAACATGAAGGTAGAGTTTGATGATCGGAAGTGTTTGCTTAAAGATAAAAGCAAGGTTATGACTAAAGGACCTTTGGAAGTTTGTCTTCATAAGGTTGATGGCATTTAATCACTACTAGAAAGGTTTGTGAAGGTTGTGTTATGGGCAAGCATCATCGACAAAGTTTTCCTAAGGATGGAGTTTGCAGGGCAAAAGACATCTTGGAGCTTGTTCACACGAATTTATGTGGTCCAATGTAGACAATATCAATAGGAGAATCATCCTATTCTATGGTATTTATTGATGATTACTCTAGGAAAGTTTGAGTTTATTTTTCTCAAATATACGAGTGATGTTTTCAAGTGCTTCAAGCAATTCAAAGCTTATGTGGAAAAACAGACGAAAGCAGATTAAATTCCTACGTTTGGATAAAGGGGGAGAATTCCTATCTACTTAGTTTTAGGAGTTTTGCAAGGATCATGGGATCAAAAGACAATTTGCTTTTACAGCTACACCAGAGCACAATGGAGTGGCCAAGTGAAAGAACAAGTTTATTGTGGAAAGAGTTAGAAGTATGCTAAAAGGTAAGAATCTACCTACTCATCTATGGGGAGAAGCGGTAAGTACGGCAGTTTATTTGCTCAATAGAAGTCCTACTAAGGCTGTTTTGAATCGAACAACAGAAGAGGCATTCACAGGTATAAAGCCACAAGTTGATCATTGACGAGTTTTTGGGAGCATTGCAAGAAAGGCAACCAACAGGTTTGCAAGCTCATACTCATATCGATCATGGCAAGAGGAAGGAAAGGTCAAGAGATTTTGATACCTATTCACCTTCTACGTCACCTACTAAGAAGTTACCAAGATGGTATTAGAAACAATCAAGGATGGACAGATGCTAAATGAAGTAGAGTCAACTCAACAAAAAGCAAAGCGATTGACAAGAGATGATGTACATCATGAAGAGACACATTATGCCTTCATGGCTTCAATTTTGGATACAAGTGATCCTACTTTACTTAAAGATGCTTCTAAGGGGCAGGTTTGGAAAACAACTATGAATGAGTATCAGGCAATTATGATGCAAGACATGGGATATTGTGGAGTTACCAATAGGTAAGAAACCTATTGGATACAAGTGGTTTTACAGAACCCAGTTTAAATCAAATGGTTCAATTGACAAGGCAAGGTGAGTGAGGAAGAATCGACTATGATGAGACTTTTGCACCACTGGCAAAGATGAACACATTGAGGACAATTTTTTTAGCGGCTCGCTTTGGATGGGACATTCAGCAGATGAATGTTAAAAGTGCATTTTTAAATCAATACCTTGAAGAAGAGGTTCACTTGGAGCAACAAAGGGGTTATGAGATAAAGGACAAGGAGCATATGGTTTGCAGATCTTCGTATGGTTTGAAGCAAGCACCTAGGGCATGGGCATGGTATACTCGAATCAATGCCTACTTTGAGAAATTGAACTTTTCTAGGAGCATGTCTAAAACGTCCCCCAAGACCTCCAATCAAGACTGAGCGAGAACACAATAAGGGAGTGCAGTGGACCAAACCTAGATCCTCCGATCTAGCCCCCGAGCACTTAGGAGTATGGCAAATCACAATGATAGTAAGCGCTTACCAATCCAACAGCATAATGGCCGCAGACTCTCACTGATTGATGAGGGTATTGATAGAGAGTAGCACCCACCCCGTCTGCCCATGCACCGAATCCACATGTAAGCGTGCTATCAACCCATGCCTAACTCCCATGCATGTCCACTGCATGTAGGTACCCCTAACCCATAATAGCAAAGACCCATGCATAGACACAGTGCATGTACATCCTATCCCATACTAGGATGCAACACACATGCCTATACCGCATGCAGGCATAGCCCATGGTCCTACTTAACTATTATCCGGATTAGGCCTGGCCCCTACGTCTAAGACAGGGCCCCAATGGTACAAACTCCCATTAGGGCCGTAACATACTTCCCCCCTTATTTTAGTTTTGTCCTCAGAACTCAAAGTCCGGGAAACTCTTCTTTAGATTACTTCTAGTTCCCATGAATCCTCATCATCAAAATATCCTTTCCAATGAACCAGATGCTCAATAACATCCCAATTTCGCAATCACTTGGATCTTGTATCAAGAATCTTTTCGGGTTCTAAAGGAATCCTCTCAGATAAGTCCTCAAATGAATCTAGATTAGTACCAGAACCAACATGATCTCCCTCATGAAAACTCATCTTCAGACGACTTACATGAAACATGGGATGAGCCTTGGTTCCCTCTGGTAACGCTAATCAGTAGACTAAAGATCCAATCTTTTTCAAGATTTTATATGGTCCACTATACCTAGCAGACAGTTTGTAATGCTTCCCAGTGCGCATTACCTTAGAATCCTTCGGTATTCTAAGATACACCCAATCCCCAACTTGAAACTCCTGAGGCGATCTTTTTAGATTAGCAAAATGTCTTACCCGATCCTGGGCACTTAGAACATTTTCACGTGCTAACTGTAACATTTCTTGCATTTCACACAAGAAATCCGCTACTTTTTGAACTTTATCGACTCAGTTTCAACCGTTATCGGAGATCTAGGCTGAAATCCATACATAAGCATAAACGGACTATACCCAGTAGCCGAATGATTACTACTGTTATAAGCAAACTCAATCAATGGAAGATACCTTTCCCACTGAGATTGCCTAAGTGAACATATGCACAAAGGATTTGTTCCATCGTCTGATTAGTCCTCTCCGTCTGACCATTGGATTCCGGGTGATCAGTTGAGCCCATGCTCAGAGATGTCTCAAATTTTTCAAACACTATCGTCCAAAATCAACCTGTAAACTTAGGATCCCGGTCACTAACAATGTTAGATGGCAACCCGTATAATTTGAACAAACGTTCAACAAAAACTTGAGCTAAATCAGATGCTTTGACTGTAGTCTTTACCAGAATAAGCGTAGCCAATTTTGTTAACCGATCAACTATGACGCAAATTGCATCATTTTGTTTATTCGTCCTCGGTAAACCAACTACAAAATCCATTGAAATACTATCCCACCGTTTAGAAGGAATATCCAACGGATGCAACAGTCCACCAGCCTTTAAGTGCTCTGCTTTATTTTGCTGGCACTGATCACAGTTCAACAGAAGATTCTACGAAAGGTTTCAACTTTGGCCCAAAAAAGTCCCTTCGTACCAAATCTAGTGTACGATGTATACCTAGATGTCCAGCACAAGGTGCGTCATGACATTTAAATGAAATTTTCTTTTTTAATGCATCCATTCCTGGTACACACACTTTTCGCTTTCGGAACAAAATCCCATTCCGAATGGAAAAATCATCCACTACCTTCGTATCTTTCACAACCAACTGATCACCATGCAAATCAGTAACCGATTGAGAGCCATTTAGAACCCTTTGCCATATAGGTCCGAAGTGAGGATCTTGTTCATAAAGACCTCGAAATAAAAGATAGAAATCAGTAGTGATCTCAGTGAACGACAACTCATTCACCTCTTCAATCCAACTTAAGGCATCCGCCACTTGATTTGACGATCCTTTTATATATCTCAAATCAAAGTCGAATTCTTGCATCAGCTCAGCCCATCAAGCCTTTCGACCCCTAAGGTCTTTCTGATTACAGAAATACTTTAATGGTTGGTGATCTGAGCACACTGTAAATTGACTACCATATAAATAGTGTCTCCACGTCTTCAATGCATGCACCACCGCAAATAGTTCTTTTTCTTGAGTTGTATACCTAGTCTGTGCATCAGATAACTTCTCACTCTCAAAAGCAAGTGGCCTCCCCTCTTGTAGAAGAACTGCACCAACCGCATAATCACTAGCGTCCACTTTAACCAAATAAGGTTTGTCAGGATCCGCTATGATCAAAACTGGTGCTGAGACAATTAGTTCCTCAAGTTTATTAAAACTTGCATCTAATGTCTCATTCCACACGAGTGGTCGAGTAATTATCCCCTTCCAACGCACTGTCGAGAGGTGTAGCAATTCTCAAATAATCCAAGATAAATCTACGGAAGAAAACAGTAAACCCTAGAAAAGATTTAAGTTCTCTTACTGTTTTAGGAATTGGCCAATCCAAAACCGTTTTAATCTTTTCCCGATCAATCATAATTCCCTTCCAGGATATGATATGACCTAGATACAACAGTTCTTTCTTAAAGAACTCACACTTTGACTCTTTAGCATAAAGCTTCTCCTATCTCAAAATCCTCAAGACAGTCCTAAGATGCTTCTTATGCTCTTTGAGTGTTTTACTATAGATGAGTATATCATCTAGAAGCACTACAACAAACTTTCCCAGATATGGACAAAATAAATCGTTCATCATCTGCTGGAAAGTGGCCGAAGCATTAGTTAATCCAAACGGTGACTCCAAAAATTCATAATGACCAAATCTAGTCCTAAAACCCGTCTTAGATACATCTCCTGAATGAATTTGAATATGATGATAACCAGTTCGCAAATCAATTTTAGTAAAATATTTAGCTCCACCCAAACAATCAACTAGACCATCCATCCTAGGCATAGGATACTTGTTCTTAATGGTAACCTTATTCAACCCCTTATAGTCCACACACATCCGAAAAGTACCGTCCTTCTTATCCTTTAGAAGAACCGGCGCTCCCCATGGCGACTTACTAGGTCGAATGTGACCCATTCGAAGATACTCCTCAATTTGTCGAGTCACTTCCTCCTCTTCCTTCAGACTAAACCGATAAGGTTGTCGGAAGATAGGTTGACTTCCTGGAACTAATTCTATCTTATGATCTACTGACCTAGACGGAGGTAGACCATACGGAAGTTCACTAGGAAAAACATCATTGAACTCCTGCTTTAAATTTGCTAACAACTGTTTCTCTTCAAGTTCATGATCTAAATTACAATACTGACTTCCATCATTCACAATGAAATTGCCATCAATAATTGATTTAGTACTATCATTCACATCCGATGACTCAAACAATTCCACTTAAGCAAGATTTTAAAACAAGATAGTAACAATCAACATTGTGAGCTTCCTTTATTAATTCCGCCGATGTAACCATCGGAAATTGAGTTCCAGCATCATCACCAAAAATGGATAGTACCTTACCACTAGAATCCATGAACTGTAATTCATACTTTTTAAAATCAATGTGCAAACTATCAGATTTGCTAGAGAACCACTCATAGCCTAAAATTACATCCGATTGGCCCAGGTTTAGAACATAGAAATTAACTTTCTCAACATGGCTTTTAGCTCCAAATCTTGAACCATTACAGCAAAAACTTCAGTATCTGCACCTGACGCCAGCTTAACCACATATCTATGGTCACTTGGCTTGGTAGGTACCTAGAGTTTCTGCACAAGTCGAGAATAAATAAAGTTATGAGTACTGCCCGAATCAAACAATACATTCACATCTTTCCCTAACAACTTGCCCCTTGCACGGAAAATTGTGAGGACATAGCAATCAAAATGGTGCCAAGTCTACATCTAGCCCCACCACACTGTGAGATTACTCGCTCTAACTCATCAATGTACAATCCAAAGAGAACCGATGAAAGAGAACATCCCTATTTCACCCCAATCGTGCGCCAAATGTGATCAGATAGGCCACTATCATGTCGGAAACATCCCAAGACCTTCTCATAAAGAGCCATCACTATAGAACAATATCTGTGGAGTAACCAAGGTCACAAAGTCTCTGAATGAGTAGGGAGCGTGGTACAGAATCAAAGGCTTTCCTGAAGTCCACAAAACAACAGTAAACCCTCTCTTTCTTGTACTTAGCTTCCTCAATCAAAGCTCAGAGTGTGAAGATATGGTCAGTAGTAGAATAATGAGATCTGAAACCTGCCTGCCCCAATGCATGTAATCTCCTGTTTTCCGCCTCTGAACTCACTGCAGACTGAAGTATGGTTTCATAGAGCTTCGTGAGAACATGCCCAATCATGATGGTGTGGTAATTACCAGGAATCATGGGATCACCATTTTTATGATGTTGGTGCACCAGGATGAAGGGAAGCCAGAAACAACGGCGGAATTGAGGAGAGTGGCTAGTGTGGGAGCAAGGAGGTCGGAAGCATGGGTTAGGAATTCAAATTCGAGGTCTTCAATATCTCGTCTTATGGGACTTCATTCTCTTGATAGCTGCAAGTACCATATTAGAGGTGAAGAATGTGAATTTAGAAGGGCATGGAGAGATAGAGATGGGTGTGTCCGTGGTTATGGTATATAGGCTGGTAGCGTAGTTGGTCCATATGCGGAGGTCATCCAGGAGAGGTGGTGGAGCACGGGGAATAAATTCACGCCAAAAGGCGCCTGAAGAGGAACTGAAGAGAAGGTCAACAAGACGCTTTCCTTCAAAGACATCATAGGCACGCTTTTTCCGGCGGAGTGTGCGATGATAAGAGCGTCTGGCGGAGCGGAGGAGGTGAGGATCATGGGTACGGGCATGGTTGACAAGGTGATGGAGAGAGCGACATTCGGCATCATACCACGGGGGGTGTAGAGGCCGTAGCGATGAGGAACGTGTGCGTCTGCCTTTATAGGGCTTAGATGGAAAAACTAGGGAAGCAGCGGTATGAAGAGAGGTGCCAAGGAAGGCAGCTTGAGTCTCGACTGTACTATCGTGTGGAAATGAATGGAGTAGGGAGGCTAGAGACTCATGGTAGGTTGGCGTATAGAGAGAACTGAAATGTATACCTGGGTGCACGTGTAAGTAAGGGATGTGAGGATGGCTAGGGAGGTGAGAGGCGGCCGATAGCAAAGGAGAGAAAAGAGTGATCAGAGAGAGTAGTCGGAGATACATGAAAATCAGAGATGAGAGGTATGGAGGATGGTGATCCCATGAGATAATCCACAACACTATGTCCACCACTGTGGGGATGACAAGTATAACTGCCAAAGTTTGGCCAGCAAGTTAGGCCATTGTAAATGGCTAACTCATGGGCCTCTCCAAACTGCAATAAATGCTCACCTTAGGGGGTAATAGGTCCCAAGCTATCCTCTGAAACCCTGGTCACTCCACAGAGAGAGAGAGAGAGAGAGAGAGAGAGAAAAGAAAAGAAAAGCTTTATTAATGTCTTTTCCATGCCAAAAGGCATATAAGACTAAGGAAATACATGTCAAGTATGTGAACCGTGGAGCGTATAAAACGACTCTGAAACTATAATAAAGAAAAACACCTAGTGCAAGTTAAGATAACTACATAAATGAGAATGTCTATGCATGGTAGTCAAATGTATCCATGTCAAGATGCCAAGTCTGTGCTGGCGCTGTAGAAGGATGTAATGCGAGCTGTAGCAGGAGGAAGCGCAGGAGCCCACTGACGTCGCCTGTGAACAGGAGCATGTATAGTGTCTCTGTGTAAGAGGTCTAGTGTGGCGTGTAACTCTCGTGCCTGCCTGAGGCTGGGTGGTGCGTCGTCTTTGCATCCTAGGTCTGGGAATGTCGTCGCAATCGTTGTCAGTCATGTCTGCATTAGAACGTGATCTCCTGCGAGAGAAGAAGGATGTAATCTGAGGCTGTGTCTGGATAGGTATGCTGAGCTGTCTGACATAGGTCCTGACGTAGGAGGGACATCTCACATATCATAAGTGCCACACATCTAGGGTCCTCATATGAGATGAGGGACCATAATGTAACTAGTGTCTGACGAAAAAGGCAATGATATTGCCCTTTGATCTCACAGTAAACTAGACATGTGAAAAGGAAATGCTCCTCTGTCTTGACCATAGATAATGAACATAGAAAGAAAGCTTTATTAACGTCTTTTGGGCACCCGTGGGTGCATAAGACCAAAAAGAAAATATGTAGAAGCAACAGTGGGAGCATCATCCATAGGAGGATGTGGCCGTAAATGCTATTAACTAGCTACGAATGAAAGTAGAACAAAGCAAAGTGAAATAAGCCCACAACTCGGGCCAGGTATAACAGAAGAACTACAGAAAAAGTACCAATGCCCACAACCCGGGCCAGGTGGATATCAACGAAAGTAAGTGTGAAGTGTCCGCTAAGTGGAGTGTACAGTGGGTCCGGATGGAGGCAAGTGGCGACTACATCTGGGCTTTTTCCGCAGTGGCACAGGGATAGGAATCTCATCATCGGAGTCATCAGCATGTGCTCGAGTCCAAAAGAAGGCAGTGAGAAGCAGCTGCTAGGAGTCTAACCCCAGGTGATCTGGTACAAAGCAGATGAGACTGACGGAGAGTAAGCATCTCACGAACAAGAAGTCCCAAGCAATGAGCATCAGGATAGGAGACAAAACTGCGAAGTGTATGCGGGCCATCACGAAAAAGACAATAATACCTCCCCCGTATCTCATAATACAACGGACATCTGAGGAGGAAATGGGCTTCATCTTCCACCTCCTGCAACGAGCACAAGCGACATAGACGACGCTCCCGGGGGATATCCCATGCACGATCGGCCTCAATAGCAAGCTGATGAGAGGAAATGCGCAATTGCCCAAGACAAATAGCGCAGGCCGTGTGATAGGGGCTCTGAGAGATAGAGCGGCAACAATGGCAGACAAGAAGGATCCAGAGAAAGGAAGTGTGTTTGGTAATAGCTCAGTCGAATGCGGGAAGGTGGGAGGGAGCTCCAAGTCTGCTGCATATATCAACGACATAAATAGCCTCGGATATATGAATGCGTACCACGAGAAAAATCCATGATAGAGATGCCCAGATGTTGTAAGAGATCAGACGCCTGCTAGTACCAGGACAGCTTGGCATGGGAATCAACTAGGACACGTGAAGAAGTAACTGCAACAACTATGTATCTATCCGGGTGAGATGCACGAATCTCCTGAATCCGCTAAAGAAAAAGAATAAGGCGGAAAAAACCCTCAAGGATGACCGGAGGAGTAACAAACTCAACACATAGGATATCATGAGGGGTGGTAGTCTTGGCACGTATCATGCGACCCAACATAGTGGCCTGAATGCGGGAAATGCCTGCCTAGTCCCGGAGAGAAAGTCCTGGCAACCAGATTTCGGAGGCATACATCACTACTGGAACCACCCGTGTGTGAAACAACTGGCATCTAGTAGCGGGATCAAAAATGTGATTCATTGTACAACCATGCTCGAACTGGACCAATGCTGAAAGACCGGGTAGCGTGACCAAACTAGGGACCAGTAGACCAACAACCCGTAAGTTAATTGTGACTATTAGGGAATTGGGGCCCTTATGTGTACATGGTCATAATTAATGGTTGTAGGCCTAAACACTTGATGGTGGATTTGTATGGGTCTATCAGTGAGTCATTGGGGAACTGGATGACGTGGCCCAGATAGGCTGCAGAGGTGTCCAGTGAGGTGTCACAGTGCACTACTAGTGGTGCATGGGCCTTGGAGGGTATAAGTATACCTATTGGGCTCTCACTAGTGTATGCTTGATAGCATGACCGGTGGCAGGATGCTGCTGGTGTGATGCCATACTCCTCTTTGGGGTTAATTCTCAAGCTTGGTAACCAAGAAGATCTTTGGTTTAGTCACTGTGTTGGGACATCATTGGTATTTGCCTACAATGATGCAACACTTCTTTTGGCTTTCAAGATTTTCTCGGATCTCTTCTTAGACTCTTCTCCTGGGCAAATCTCAAATGATCTGCACCCCTTGGAAATTTGTGGGCGTTTCCTGTGAAAAAGGGGGAGAAGTAGGAAGAAAAGAGAGTTATCAAGGAGAAGCATCTGTAAGAGATTCCAGGAGGAATTTGTTATAGATAATGGACCTGTTTTATAAATCAGAAACGATAGGATATTCAGATATTACAGAAATCCTTTATGGATTATAGTTGATATCTGATTTGAAGATTTAAAGGGGGGGGAAATTAGAAAGTACTCTTGTGATAGGAAAGTGGCTGATAACAAGTCCAATTGATTTGTGTCAGAACTTGTTAATACTATTGCAAGATGGGAGGTTGTTGAAAAATTGTTCCTTGCTGGAAGCAATCAACTTGATCTTAGTATGGATTGAGATCCGTGGGTTGATGCAAATGAAGAAATTCATGCTAACAATATATTCTTTTGAGTTAATCTCCAGTTGAGATTTTTTGGTTGTGAAATAGCACTCTTTGAGAAATATTCTCTCTTAGAGGATAACCAAGTTACAGGATTCTCAGTTATGAAAGTGTTGTGTACAGACCAAGAGTTATTTGTAGAGATATGCTATGTAGAGAATCTTTGTGGGATCATTAAAACCTTTTGTACAAACTTCTAATCCTGTGGATTTACAAAGTATTGCTATCCCGGAAGACTTAGGAGAGTTGGATAGTTGTGGGTTGCCAAAAGTTAGAACTTCACGTAATGAGGTTCCGGTAAATCTTAAATTATTATAGGTTAGAACTTAAGAGGAAAATCTAGACGTATTCTAGATTGGGACCCTAACTTTGGAATGACAATTTGTCCCATGTCTAAAGTAAGGGCGTTTTACAATCCTTATATTGGCACCGTATGTGAGTTGTAAAAGTCTGAAACTTTCCAGATGGAAAGGCCTTTGTGAACAACTCATGTGTCTTTTAAAAATTGTATTGCACTCTTATGATATGGTATGGACAAGATAGTGGAATTTTGGTAATGACTAGCCATCTTACGAAATCGACTATGTTTATTTGGGTAAAGACCAGGTCATTAGAGCATCTGGTTAGGCTTTACGAATTACCAAAGTGACTAGAGATGACTTTGAGCTTAAAATTCTTCTAATCATTGGTAGTTGCCTTCTTTTATTGAGTATAGGACAAGAATCCGATTAATTATGATCGACGAATCTTAATTCAAATTCTAGTTATACTTGATCATTTAAAAGAAGGATTACTCGCGTGATCAGAAGATTAGTTAAGATATGTATTCATATTTGAGCAATCTCCTCGGAGAGGATGTTATCCTTGATGGAGATTGAGTTATAGTAAGCATTCGCCCGTTTATGCTTATGTACAAATTTGAGCCTGGGTCACCCATTACAGTTGAGACTCGGTCGATCAAGTTTCAGAAAGTAGCAGATTTCCTACTTGATATGTAGGAAATACTACGGTTTGCACCTGAGAATGTCTAGTGTACCCAGGATGGGGACCGACATTATGCAAGTCTGAAAAGATCACCGAGAGACTTCCAAGTGGGGGATTGGGTATTTTTTAGAATCTCGAAGGATTCGAGTGTAATGTGTACCAACAAGCATTATTAATTGTCCCCTAAAATTTAGAGGACCAATTAGATCTTGAAAAAGATCGGATCCTTAGCTTACCAATCGGAACTCCCGGATGGATCTCAAGTGCATCCCGTATTTCACATAAGCGGTCTCTGAAAGAGTCTACGTGAAGGAGAGCATCTTGCATCTGGAGATCGATTGGACCTGTTGGATGAATCATCGGGTGTGTCTCCGCTTGAACCCGAAAAGATCTTGGATACAAGAACTAAACGATTGTGAAATCGTATAGTTACCAAGCATCTGGTTCGATGGAAGGGATGTACGGACGATGACGATTCCTGGGAACAGGAAGGAAGCTTAAGGAGGAACTTTCCCAGCTTTAAGTTCTGAGGACATAACTTGAATAAGGGGGGAAGAATGTCATGCCCATGACTGGTCTCGGGTAGCGTGTCCACGCTAGGGACCAGTAGACCAACAACCCGTAAGGTAATTGTGACTATTAGGGAATTGGGGCCCTTATGTGTACATGGTCATAATTAATGGTTGTAGGCCTAAACACGTGATGGTGGATTTGTATGGGTCTATCAGTGAGTCATTGGGGAACTGGATGACGTGGCCCAGATAGGCTGCAGAGGTGTCCAGTGAGGTATCACAGTGCACTACTAGTGGTGCATGGGCCTTGGAGGGTATAAGTATACCTATTGGGCTCTCACTAGTGTATGCTTGATAGCATGACCGGTGGCAGGATGCTGCTGATGTGATGCCATACTTTTCTTTGTGATTGATCTATAGCTTGGGGGCTAGATCCGTTCGATCTAGGTTTGGTTGGGTTGGTTTGTCCACCATCAAGTTCCCTTGTGTTGCTTGTGTTTGGCATGCTTAGAATAGGATCCTTGGATTGAGGACTTTATATTTCCTACAGAGCCAGAGCCGTTTTCTTTTTTGCCAGTTGCCATCCATTAGGTTCGCCTTCAGCATAGTTGACATCGCAGGCAGGTTCATTTTTTGGTACAGTGGGAAGGTCGTCCTCTTGAGGAGGCCACTTGGGAGCCTATTGATGTCTTTTATCATACACCATTATTGGCAGATTAGGCTCGAGCCCTCATGGCTTTAGTTCTTTCCTCTACCATAGATGTCATTGCAGATGTTCCCTCTACTTCATGATTCGGCTAGCTATGACTATTCTTTTTTTGTTTTGTTGTAGTGTTTGCTTTACACAATTATGATACTTTTGGGGTATCCGTTGTGACGACTCATGTCCTCTACATCAATATTTCCATTAGTTCGTGATTTTTCAGTTATTAGCATGCTTACATTATTGTTTTAGATAGTCATTATGCTTGCTAGCCGGTGGAGGGCGTTGTTTTTTTGCAGGGGAGAGTTATGGACTTGGCTCATTACATTCGCCGCGTCCATCCTTTTATTCGTTATGAGGCCTAAGGGCCCTTTTTATTCATATACTGGCCTTGGGCCCTATTTGGTCATATTTTTTAGAACTTGGTGACGTTGATTTGGAGTGGGGGTCCTCCTATTGGGAAGGCGCACTATTTTCCCTCCAAATCCTATTCCCTCCCTTTTTTGAATCCTCTATTTGATTCAGGGAGAGGAAATATATAGGGCAGCATTGTATTCCTTTATTCTATTGATGATGATTGCTCTTCTTTAGCCTCCTTAAGCATTTCTCTCTTCTTGCTTTCTAGCTTAAGTCCTGCTTTCTAGCATAGCTAGTGAATCTTAGCTTGTAACTGGAAGGCATATATATGTCTCATTGAGTCTGCTTACGTGAGATGCTCTCAACATATCCTCCATTGTCTAGTTAGTCCTCTCCATATGACCAACTGATTTCGGATGATCCAAAGAACTAAAACTAAGGGAAGTCTCAAGTTTATAGAGCATGGCCGACTAGAAATGTCAAGTAAATTTGGAATCACAATCACCAACAATATCTAAAGGTAAACTGTAAAGCCTAAACAAACGTTCTACAAAGATCTGGGCTAAATCAGAAACTTATACAATCATTTTCATAGGAATGAAGGTAGCTAACTTGGTAAGACAATCAGCTATTGCCCAAATAGCAACAATACCTTTCAACATCTTGGAAAGACCAACTACAAAATCCATCGAAATACTCTCCCACCTTTTAGATGGAATCTCCAATGGCAATAACGTCCTCCAGCTTTTAAGCGATTGACTTTAGCCCCATCTGGCATTATTTACACTTAGCAACATAAGATTCTACGAAAGGTTTTATCTTTGGCCAAAAGAAATTTCTACACACCAAATTTGATGTTTTGTGTACCTAGGTGACCAGCACAAGGTGCGCCATGACAAGCAATATATTATGGAGATTGTGAGAAAATTAGATCAAACGATGATCTTGAAGTTAGATCTAGGCCTTCATATAAAATTTTATTTTGAATAACCATATGATTTAGTACACACAGTTTCATAACAATCTATTTCGGATGGAAAATGATCTTCTACCTTATCTTTCACCTATGATTTGAACACCTTGCAACTCACATCCACGAGCATTACATACCCTGGCTAGTTCTGTATGCCAAATAGCACCAAAATACAAATCCTTCTCACAAAGACCCTTTGAAGAAAGATAAAAGTCTATAGAGATCTTTGTGAAGGAAAGTTCATTCACAAATGCAGCTCAAAGCATTTGCAATTTAATTTCAGCTCCTTTAATATAACGAACTTCAAATTCCAATTCTTGCATCAACAAAACCCAACGAGTTGTCCTCCCCTTAAAGTCATTTTGATTACAACGACACCTTAGAGATTAATGATCAGTGTTCACGGTGAACTCGTTACCATAGATAATGTCTCCAAGTTTTCAAAGCATGAATCACAACAAAGAGCTCCTTCTCATGAGTAGAATATTCCCTTATAGATCAATCGATTTCTTACTTCAAAAGCCACGGGCTTTCCATTTTGCAACAATACGGCTCCTATTGCAAAATCCCTAACATCAGTTTTCACTTCATGAAGAAGACTAGGATTAGCAATTTGCAAACCCTGAAGCTGAAACTATGAGAGTTTTGAAAGCTCAAATTCTTTCATCCGAGGATTCACTCCATTCAATTGAAGGTCTAGGCCTTCCTTTCTTGCTTACTTTTCCTCTTAGCAAATTGTTGAGAGGAACTACGATCATTTCATAAACCCTAATAAACTTTCAAAAAGACAATATAAAATCCAAGAATGACTTCAATTGACGGACTGTTTGAGAATTGGCCATTTCACAACTACCCTTATCTTATCACATTCAATCTTCATCTCCTCAGAGGTAATCCAATGACCTAAATAAAGGAGTTCATGTATCATAAATACACATCTAGTTCTTTTGCGTAGAGCTTCTCTTGCCTCAAAATACTCAAGACAATACGGAGATGCTCAAGATGTTCCTTCTGAATGTCTTAATATAGATGAGAATATCGTCTAGAAATTTCAGGATGGACCCAATTCTGAACCACGATTCACATCGATTCCTAAAAACCTCTAATGTTGCCCATTCAATCCCTTTTTTCCAACAAAGATCTGACACTTCATTTGACTTGCACCATTTTACTTTTGATAGGCCGAAATTCCATCCCTAACTGCTCAAGGTAGAAAGAGAGGTATTGTTCGTAGGCTATAGAGGGAGTGTAGAAATCTGGAAGAGGTAGAGTAGAAGTTTAAGGGGTTCGGCATAGACATTTCATCCATAGCAGAGGCAATAGGGGGATTGGGGCAGGTAGTAGAGGGATTGGAGGGATTACGGCCGACAACTTGCACACCATGCAGGCAAACAGGTAGGGGATGGAGAAGGTGAAGTTAGGGCATAGGTCGAGGGGGAAGAGGCCCCCTTCTTCCTTGGGGACATAGGGGGGGAGAGAAAAAAAAAGATCACAATAGATTCAATATTTTGTTCCCTTACATACCTTTACTTTGTTCTTTGCTGATGGAATACAAAGACAAATGTCCCTTTTTATTCATGCCCTTATTCACTTATTACTCTTTTTTCTTTGAAGCTAAATTCTACAAGAATTTTTTCAAAATAGAGCTTAGAATAGTGCATAAAGAACAGCTGTGGTTGCAAGCTAAAATGTTATAAAGACCATAGATGCACTGCATTTTTGAAACGTATCAGATGATAGCTCTAATTAAGAGTATTATTACTGTGTAGTTTGTCGACTGTTTTGGGTGCAGGATGGTCCAGTTCATGTGCATTAATCCATGTTGGGTTTTGTCAAGGATAAAAATTCAAAACTAACCTCTAGCCTGTTCGTTACGATCACAGATGGTCCCAGTAAGTGTGTCTTCGCTCAGGGAGTTGGAAGGCCAAATCATGAAGAGGCCTTACCGTCGGGGCCGGGGCCCTGCCGTTGGGAAGCGTTGCCCCCCAAACCCCCCACCGGGGGGCTACTCCCCCCCGGACCCCCCGTTTCTCGGGGGCTACCACCCCCCCGAACCCCCTGAGCATTTATTGAAAACCAGAGCAAATAACAACCAAATAGCTATTGAAAATAAGCTATTTTTCCAAAAAAAAAAAAAAAATTTAGTACGATCCTGGGGAAACGTGTTTTCAGAAACGCGTGCCCTCAAAAACGCGTTTCTGTGCATCTATGGTAAAGACTATGGATGATAGCTCAGCTTTGGTACATATACATTGTAGAGGGGAAATAAGAAAAAAAAACATCCATAAATTCCAAACTAACAAAGTTTCAAAATTAAAAGAGCTATGCCAAAGCCTTGCAGTTGCGTATCAAGATGTCAGTAAGACAAAAGTTAACATTATATGAGCACATGAACATGTGCTTGAATGCATAAGAACATGCTTAGCAAAAGAAAGTTTTTGTCTATTCCTCAAACAAATGCACCTAGATTTTCACAAAGACATAAAAATGCCCATCTGCTAGCCATGCCTGAAGGTCGCAGTGACTGAAAGACAAAAATGAGTATGTGGGAAATGTTGCAACGTGCTCCAAAGTCAAAAAGCTGAAGAACGGCAACATAAAAAACCTCCGTCATGACAACCTGAAAGGCTTTGGCCTCTATCAAAATAAGAACTTCAAACCATTTGCTTTCTGTAAAATTGAGAACCCATACAGAATCAACAAATTTTGCTGAACATTATCCCTCTGACATTCCATAACAAAGTGGCATCAAACTCTGCATCGATACATCTTATCAGAATGTTACTTACCATCAATGACACACAATTTGGCATTTGAGAACGTTGACAGTATATTAAGCGAGAAGGTAGAGCACATTCAGTCCCAGATAACCTGCTTGCAATAATTAGATCTAGTTAAAGCTTTTGCTTCAGACTTTTCCAAGAGTCAAAATGAGTTATGTGCAACTCAGCATTCATTAGCAATGACACCCGTCTATCACTGGGTGAAATACCATGCAAAATCATGCAAGCTCATCTTAAGGCTATTTTACCTGCTCTACTTCCAACAGCAAAAACATGGTCAGACTCAATCCAAAAGCGTAAACTTGGGTAATGAAGAGTAGGAAAGATGCTATAAAGTTCAGTAAGCACAAGACGAGCTTTTCACCAAATTTGATGTGTACGGTAAGTGTGAGCTCAAAAATCAAAACCTAATCTCACCTCAAATGAAGAAGTTGTAAGCTACGAAGAGGGCCATTTAACCTAGACTTACAGAAAATTCTAGATTTACTTATACAAAGGAACAATGCAAGCAAGGGTTAGCAAGTAATTAGACAAGAGTTGTCATTTGTGAGAGGGATAGCAGAGAAAACAGGGAGATGCTGGGAATTGTTCATATTGCCTGATCAACTGTGCACTTGCCTAACGTTGAAAATATTAAACACCAAGATAGTTCTGAGTTCATTTTACAGAAGCTTTTACCCAACTGCTTAAAAAGTAATCCTAGTCCAACAACCGTATATTGAATGAACATTCTTGACTTTGCTGTCAGACATTGGAAAAGAACAAGATTGCAGATCGGATACTTCCTCGTCATACAAGCATAGTCACAGGGGACCTATTTCACTCCTTGGGAATGCATTCCCACATTACCAAACACGAGGAACTTCTAAGAACGCGTTCCGGCATTTTCATTTATCTTGCATTTCTTCAAAATTGT